>CANXYC011949450.1:0-33381 GCA_948193065.1 Aleurites moluccanus | reverse complement strand
TAAATTATTATTTCTTAAATTTTTTAATATAAATAAAAAATTTATTTTTATATTTTTGATAAATTTAAAAATAAAAAGTAAAAAATATTTTTTAAAAAATATTTTTATTTTTTATTTGTTATTTTTTAAAAAATAAAATAAAAATATTTAAAAAAATATTTTTAAAAAATATTTTTATTTTCAAATTTGTAAAAAATATGAAAATATATTTTTTAATCCTAAAAAAAATTTAAATTAAAAATAAAATGTAATTAATTAAAATTAAAGGGTAAGGACATTTTGGTCTTTTCACTATCCTTGTAGGATTGACTAACGGTAAAATTGAACGGAAGGATTTAGTAGTATATTATGATATTCGTCAGGGGGAGTTAGTGTATTTTTGAAAAATTAGGGGGAATTTAGTGTAATGGGTTATTTTACAGGGGAGAAATTACAATTAACTCAATTTTTTAATTAATTTAATAACAATAATAATGAAAAAATTACTTATATAATCAGAATAAAATTTAGAGTATAATTTAGTGACAATGGATATAAATTACTCTTTATTTTATGTATTTTACTTATTTTGCTAATTTTTTTTTTAATATTTTAAGTGAAATTGAAGTTTAGGATTAGCTTTGAGTTATTAAAGATTGGCAGTATTAGGAAGAAATATGGTAATTATATTGAATTATTAGGAAGAAATATGGAAATTATATTGAAGACACGATGGTGTCCATGTAATCTAACAAGTGTGAAATTTTAAGAATTTGAGGAGGATTCCTATTCCTTAATTATATGAATAAGATGATTTTATTTGGTGGTGTTTGATAAAGTTAAAAAGTTTGAGTTAAAATTAGAATTTTAAGTGCTCAAAATAATAAAATAATATAATTTTTAAATTGTAAAAATATTTGATTTTTTTTTTTTTTAATATTGGGGAGGAGAGAATCGACTTTGTATTACGATTCGATTTTATTGGGCACGTAACTGATATTAAAAAATGAAAAGCGTAAGGTTTTCAAAATTCATAATAAGCTTAATTTACTATGAATGATAAAATTGTAATATTATAACTATAATTATCATAAAGCAAGAGTTATTGGCCGACCTGAATAAAATATCAATTTCTTATCACTCAAGACTATCATCATATATATAACATCGTTAACATCAGATTTTTACTTAATAAACAATAAACAAAACTACGATCATAAATCTAACATTGAATACAACAATGGGAGCTCTAAATAATTTAATACAATGAATATGAAATAATTATATTACCAAAATAAAACAACTACTCTGCTTGAAAAATAGAAGGTAGGAAATGTTTAATTTAAAAACTTAATTTTTTTTAAGCTCGACTCGAAATCTAGAAAAAAAAATTTGAATAAGGGTGAGTGTTCGACTCAATGAGCTGATATAAATTAATTTAACATGCAATTCTTCATTTATCTATATGACATGTCACAACATATGTAAACATCTATAAACATACATAACATCCATGATAGAAAATATCTATGGAACTCAACCATATCTGAAAGTTCTTTTGACAGCCAAGAGGGAGTGAATTGGTTGGAATGACAAATTAAGGGCAAATTAAAAATTAATAAGATGAAGGAAGGAAGAGAAAAAAATAAACACAATAATTTTATAGTGGTTCAACTAATACTTATCTACATCCACTCCTCAATATCACATTTGAGTATTTTACTTGATTCACTTACGGGTGCAAGATCAAACCCAAGTGTTTAGACTCACACTTCAAATCTTCACAAGTGTTTTATCAAAAACTCACACTCACAAGTGTTTTATCAAAAGCTCACACTCAAACCTATACAAGTGTTTTATCAAAGGCTCACACTCAAACTTATACAAATATTTTACTAAGGCTCACACTCAAACCCTTAAGAATTACAAGAGATGAGAAGAAAAAAAAATCTCTTTTAACTTTTTCCCAACTCTCAAACAATCAATAAATCTTAACCAATTCAAAGATTTACAACTAATAGCACACAAAAATGGTTTTACAATAATTAAACTTTTCAAGCCATAAATATGAATGATCTTGTGCAATAGCTTAATAATAAGTTCTCAATAGTTATTCTCTTATTTTTAAGATTCTCACCAACTCATATTTATAGTCTTGGATGAAATATAGTCGTTTGACTTTATTTAATGCCAAAAAGTTCAGTTGACAGCTTTCCAATGGCTAGTTTTTACGTCTGATTTTTCAGAATAGCGGATGCTACACAAAAGTAGCGGAGGCTATTTATTTAAGTTGTGGGCTCTATATTTTCGGACTCAGACTATTGGATCTTCTTGATTGAATGTAGCAGCTGTGAATAACAGGTAGCAGCTGCTACTTACTTGATAACGGGCGCTACATCAAAGTAGCGGGCGTTACTCTTTTCCTTACTCTGACTCTTGAGCTTCTAGACCTTTTGGATTTGAAATTTGCCGCCATGCGACTTACTTAGCAGCGGGCGCTATAGTCTTAATAGAGGCTGCTACTTTCCTGCAACTTGCAACTTGAATTCTAATTTGTTGCATTTCTCAAATATGCTCTCCCTTAGCATGTGCAGTATTTTAAATAGTGTTAAACCTATGAATAATTATTGGTCATGATTTCTTATGCCTTAATCAATTCAAAAAAAATTGTTAGTATAATTAATACATTGATGTGTTTTGTTATCATTAAAATCAATATCATACCCAAGGGGTCAAACAATCTTCGCTTTTTTGATGATAATAAAACCATACATACAAATGTTTAGGAAACATGCAAAAAGCTCAATTAATTTTTTGCAAATAATACTTGTATAACTTTTTCCTCTTTTTTATATCAACAAAAAGATTTTGCATTCCCTATTTGAAAATGAATTGCTCAACACATAAAAGGGTGTAAATAATTTCTCCTCCTATTTCAAGCATTTTCCCCCTTAATAAATAAAAAATATACAAGGGTTACACAAGGGATCATCAAAGCAAAAAAAAAAATTCAAAATATATTTAAGCAATTAAACTTGCCATCAATTAATTTCATAACATATCAATTATTTAAATTGCAAAAAGGGTAAGAGGTGATATTTATTTACCTCTCATACTCTTTTCCATTGTGGCTTTCTACCATTGCTCAACAGGTAGTGTCTTTTATCATATTACTTTTTCATATTGTTAAATGCTTTATAACCTTTGGTGTATGGTTTATGTGCCATTCAATTTTCATATGCTTCATATGCATAGACTTTGTTTGCACCATTTCTCATATGTGGAGGTTGATAGACCATTTTTGTTCCATCATTCTTTTTTAAAAATTTTTGCATAGAAAAGTAGAATAATGCATTTTTGATACCCTTTTTCCTTTGAGTCCATGGAGGTTAGCATTAAAAGCAATTAAATTAATATAACCTATATATAATTTTCTAACTTGGCATCTATATTTCATGTGACCAACTTTGTCACAATAATGACACCTCATATTATGATAAACATCATTTCTTGATCTAAATTGAGATATCGACTTATGTTGTGGTTTTGGTTTAGTGTATGCAAATGAAGGTTTTCTTTGACCCTATGCCTTAGGCATGTTATTTTTAGGTTTCATGACCTTGTGTGGAGGCATATGTGGCATATGTGAAGTGGAGCTAGATGCCTTAACAAAAGTAATTTTAGAGGTGGATAACTTACCACCTTCACTATATCTAATTCTAAACTTATTATTTGGACATCTTTGGAATTCAAGAATCTCATCTAACTTAGCTTTGTCTTTGTAAAGTTTGGATAAAGACTCATCATTAGTAGCTAATTTATCATTCAAATTTTTATTTTCATTATAAATATCATCAAGACTTTGAGTCTTTTGAAGGATAATATTTTCTAACTTACTTTTGGAGACATTTAAAGTAGCTATATTATCAATATAACAATCACATGCATTTAAAACATCATTTGTCATTGTTTTCAAATTATCATATTTATTTTATAATTTATAATACTTTGAAAGCAATGATTCCAACATATGCATAGTATCATCATTATTAGTAAATTTAGAATTACTTATCTCACTAGAAGATGTGTCTTCATAAAAAGTTATTAAGCAAAAATTGACCTCCTCATCCTTGCTTGATTTCTCATCATTATCTGATTCATTTGAATCATCCCAAGTGGTTGCCAAAGCTTTCTTCTTATAATTCTTCTTTTTTTGTTAGCCTTGGACAATCAGATTCACATGTCATATTCGAAGCACTTCACTTGATTGCTTTTATGTTCTTGCTTCTCATATGGCTTTTTGCTTCTAAGGATTAAATTCCTTATTTTTAGTGTAAGCATAACCATATCTTCATCATCTTCCTCTTTATCACTTCCACTTGTAGGTGTTTCTTTTGAAACAATGAAAGCTAACTTCATGTTCTTTTCTTTAACTTTTCCTCGGGATAAGGTGATCTCATGAGTAAGTAATTTACCCATCAAATTATTGGTTTGAATAACACTTAAGTCATTAGCCTCTTTAATGGAAGTGATTCTAGCTTCCCAATCCTTCTTAGGGAGAACTCTAAGGATTTTATAATTTATATCTTCAAGAGAGTAAGTCTTCCCTAACTTCCTTATTTTATTAACAACCACCATGAGACAATAGTATATTTCAGATATACTTTCATTGTGTTGCATTTGAAATAGCTCATAGTCATAAGTAAGAACTTAAATTTTCTTACCTTTTACTTGATTTGTGCCTTTATGAGTGTTTTTCAATGTATCCCAAATTTGCTTTGCTGAAATACAATGGAAAATTTTACCATACTCCTCTCTACTCAAAGCACAATAGAGAGTGTTCATTGCCTTTTTATTCTTCCCATTTGCCTTCTTTTCAACAACCGTCCATTCACTTTTAGGCTTCATAATCACAATCTCATCCATGGTTTTTGTAGAAACCGCATGCGTTTCTTCAATCATATCCCACAAATCAATGTCATAACTATCCATGAATATTTCCATATGATTTTTTCAATATGGATAGTCGGTGCCATCAATATAGGGTGGTCTAACTGTTGAAACTCCTTCAACGATAACTAATCTTCTAGTTCCCATGATATTTGTTCCAAGATAGTTAAATCTTTGAAAAATGTGAAAATAAAACTCTGATATCAATTGAAAGTCCCTTTAGCAACTAAGAGGGGGGTGAATTAGTTGGAATGACAAATTAAAGGCAAATTAAAAATTAATAAGATGAAGGAAGGAAGAAAAAATAAATAAATACAAGAATTTTATAGTGGTTCGACCAACAGTTGCCTACGTCCACTCCTCAAGATCACACTTTGAGTATTTTACTTGATCCTTTTGTGGGTGCAAGATCAAACCCAAGTGTTTAGACTCACACTTCAAACTTTCACAAGTATTTTATTAAAGGCTCACACTCCAACCTATACAAGTATTTTACTAAGACTCATCTCAAACCCTTAAGAATTACAAGAGATGAGAAGAAGAAAAATCCCCTTTAACTTTTTCCCAACTCTCAAATAATCAATGAGTCTTTACCAACTCAAAGATTTACAACTTATAGCACACAAAAATGGTTTTACAATAAATAAGCTTTTCAAGCCATAAATATGAATGATTTGGTGCAATAGCTCAATAATAAGTTCTCAATAGTTATTCTCTTATTTTTAAATTTTTCATCAACTCATATTTATAGACTTGGATGAAATATAGTCGTTTGACTTCATTTAATGCCAAAGAGTGCAGTTGACGGCTTTTCAACAGCTAGTTTTTATGTCTGATTTTTAGAGTAACGGGCGCTACACAAAAGTAATAGTGCTACTTATTAAAGTAGCAGGCGCTACATGCTTAGTAACGAGGACTATACTTTTAAATTCAGGCTACTGGATCTTCTGCATTAAATGTAATAGCTGTGAATAATAGGTAGCGGCTGATACTTACTTGATAGCTTGCGCTACATCAAAGTAGTGGGCACTACTCTTTTGCTCACTTTGACCCTGAGCTTCTGGACCTTTTGGATTTGAAATTTGCAGCAGTGAATACTGTGTAGTGGCTGTGACTTACTTAGTAGAGGGCGTGAGGCCTCGCCTGAGCACCGCATCCGATCCGCTAAATGGAATCGAAAATGCTCATTATGGGTGATTTCTCATGGATTGAGAATACCCTAGCGCCTTTTATTTGAAAATGATTTTGAGTTTTGAAGTCTCCACCTTAAGTTATTTTTGTTAGGAAAATTTAAGGTAAAAATCCATTTCAATTCTAATTTTATCCCAAAGGAAAAAAATGCACTAGTCTTTGAAACCAAAGAGGATTCAGGAACTAGGTTTTCAGTTGAACTTGACTTTTAATTTTAACATTGATTTAAAACATTTTGAAGAATAGTTTAAAGGACATATATAAAAGAAATGACATATAAGATGAATATATAAAGAAATAAAGCAATAAAAGAGAGCGATAAAGTATATTATTACAATTCAAAAATTCAAAATAGGGGATGTTAATTCTAGCCCTTATGGGTTCTAAGTTGATCACATATTCTCCAAAGATCTAAGCTAAAATAAAAGAAAAATACATCCGATGAACAAAATAAGAATCGAATAAACACCGTAAAAGGAAAATATATTTTTTTTTAACATTTTTGGATTTGAAACTTTTATACAGCTTACCTGCGGATCTCATTGAATGGGAATCAAAACCCATACAGTTTTTCCTTTTTGCAAAGGAGGGCTGATTTTATGCCGAATTTATCATGTTTTGGTTCTTTATTTTGATTCTCTATCAAACTAAATAAAGGTAGAAGATGATTTATTTATTTTGATTCTTTATCAAAATAAGAATAGAAGAAGGACTTTATGAGTTGATACCTTTTGTCTTGATCTTTGGAGAGGCAGAGGACAGAGTACTCTTTTGGATCGGAGTTCCACTATGAATGGATCGAAGCACGGGGAGATGGTCGACATGCGGGGAGATGATCGAACTGCCTTTTACTTGACAATTCAAAAAGAAAAGAAAACAAACGGACATAGTGACTTTATGTTAAATTAATTTTGAGGCTCTATACGCCTCAAATTTGATCTTTCTTTAGCTAAAAAGAACTAAAGAAAATGGGCTCCACACACCCTAAAAGGTCCTTCTTTAATCTCAAAGAGTTCTAAAGAAATAAGAAAAATAGATATATGAGGGAGAAGAGAAGAAATCTAAGAAGGAAAATTCAACTTCAGAGATTTTGGGGGCCTGGAACTATGTTGAGGGGGTCAAGTATTTATAGTAGAAGCTTGGAAGGTCAAATCTCATCATCTTTCGATGTGGGATTTGGGAAAAAAATAGGTTCAAAATGGAGCTGTCGCGGGCAAGGCAAGTTGGTGCCATTAGAGGGGGCGGCGGCGCCACCAGGGCTTTTGGCAGCACAAAGTGTAAAAGAGGGCGACAGGCCTGGCAAGGAGTCATGTTGTGTCCCTGGGCATGGCCATTATCTCCCAGAGGGGGTGGTGGTGGGCGGCAATGCCAACCCTTCAGGGAGTGGCTCAGTTCCATTTTGATGCTCTTTCAAGTCCGTCTGTGTGCGGGTTTGATTCCGGTTGTATTGTTCCACTCAGTATGAGTTTGACAGGTGTAAAAAACTAGTGTTCATAGTTACCCCCAATCATGGCTGTCCATTTTGGATGACAAACATGATGTTAGTAAACCGGGTTATTTTTGTCCGTTTGAAACAAAATAAATGCTTTCTTATCACACTTTGCAATGTCTGGAGGTATGCAGGTCTGATTTACCAAGTTTCAGACAACTTTCTATTTTTCTGATATTTTTTTTTGTTTCTGTCATTTTCTGAATTATAAAAGCATCCCAGGTTTGATTTGGGTAAATGATAGCTCTATAAATAAAGAAAAATCATACAGACACAACGAAATTGATGGCACTTGATTCTAACTTGAACTGCTATGAAAATGTAAGTTTTCTTGTTTTTTACCAAGTTAGGGACATAATAATCATTTTTGAGATTCTTAAAATCTATAAATAGGAGTGAGGATCTCTCATTCCCTTCACTCTTATTTTCACATTTCTCTCTTTCTCTTTAGCTTTTCTCTCTAAAATTCTTCATTCTCTTTTGATGGCTTCAACTTCTGGAAGTGCAACTAGCAATAGGGGACACAGTAACTATGAGGCTCCTCGGGATAATCCTGACTAGGAGAATCTGTTGCAGGAGCCGGAACAACATGCTTCCTAGGATGACAGAATCGAGGTATTTTTCAACCTTTCTTTTCTTTTTGCAAATCTTTGCTGAGTGAACTTCTTTTTCTTGAAAGACCATCGTGCTTAGGAATAGGGGTGCTAGATCAAACTTGTCTTATCTGGCTGATGCTCTATCAGCTGAAACTCCGGTAATTCCCCTGTTAGAGCCCACTAGTTTTGTATCTTTCTTAAAGGTCAAAACAAACCCTGAGAGTAATGTAGCCTTAATTAAGGCACTGACTGAGTGGTGGTGGGACACTACCAATACTTTTCATTTTTCATACGGGGAGCTGATAGTTACTCATTTAGATCTGTCAATACTGATTAGCCTACGCTTTGGGACCCATCATCTGGATCTCTGCTCTGACTGGAGGACCACCTTCAATCCTGAAGATATGATCCAGTTTATAAGTTAGGACCCACCTCGGGATCATATATCAGTGCTTCGCACTTGGTTTCAGGCTTAGCTGAGAGAGATGGAGTCATTTATGACATCTCTATACAAACTTAGCACAATCTTTGTTCATTATGAGCCAAAAATATCCAAAATTCGTGATTTTTCTGGCCAATGTGAAACTATTCATGTACGGGCCTTCCTTGCCGCTATGTAACCATTCTATGATCTGCTGAGCTTTCTCTTCTGTCACACACCTGAGTGAATGTTATCCCATGCTCTCCTATACAATACATCACCATTTGGTATGAAATAACTAGCCAGTTGCCTCAATGTCCTCCGATCTGATTTAGATGCCCCTTTTAGATACTAGTCATTTTTTAGAAAATTGAATATGTCCCAATACTATGGCTTACCATCGACTAACTGAATTTGCATACATATTGTATCATAACCTGGTGGTCTTTGCACTTTAATAACCACAGGACGTACAATCTCATTACCTATCATGTCCGTCATAGAGGCTAGGTTTGCCAAAGCATCAACGAACTGATTCTTAGCTTGAGGTAGATAATGGAAAGATAATTTATGAAAATTTTCTGCTAGATCAGTTACACGTTGATAGTAAAAAACTAAATGCTTTTCTTTTATCTTCCGTTTGCCAAGAGCTTGTGAGACAATCAAATTAGAGTCCCTATAGACCTCTAGGTAATCAATCCTCATGTTGGTGGTAACCTTAAACCACATATGCAAGCTTCATATTCTGATTCATTATTTGTTAGCTTAAAGGCTAACTTAATGGCAATAGGTAAATGATACCCATTTGGTGTGACAAGTACTATTCTAGTGCCATAACCCTTGTCGTTGGCTGCTCCATCAAAATATAACTTCCAAACTTCAGGTTTCAGCTCCATGGTATCCTCATCTGGAAACTCAGGTTTGAATGATTCATCATCTACTGAGGCAGCAGCTAATTGGTCAGCTATCACACTTTCTTTGATAGCCTTCCTTGGAACATATTTGAGATCGAAAGCTGCTAGAATTGCCAACCATTGTGCCATTTTGCTGTTAAGATCTGGCCTCTCCATAAGGAATTTCAAGGGGCTTTTGTCAGCGAGGACATGCGTAGTATATGAACCCAAATAATGTTGCAGCTTATGGCATACCTAAACCAAGGCGAGACATAACTACTCAATCTAATTGTACTTGAGTTTATGGGCAAGCATGCGCTTACTTAAATAATAGATGGCATTTTTCTTATGTGAATCCACAATATTTTAAGCGAGCATTGCCCCTATAACTTCTTTAGTTGTAGAGAGATATAATAGCAAGGGTTTACCAGGCCTTAGTAGCTACAAGACATGAGGGTTTAACAAGTATTGCTTGATCTTTTCAAAAACTTGCTGACATTCATCATTCCATTCCTTAGAAGCTCCTTTCTTCAATAATTTAAAGATGGGCCCACAAACGTCAGCCAATTGGGAAGTGAACAAATTGATGTACTGCAAGCGTCCTAAAAATCCTCTAATCTCTTTCTTTGTTCTTGGGGCTGACATCTCCAAAATGGCTCTTGATTTGCCTGGGTATACTTTTATCCCCTTTTTGCTTACCATATGACCCAAGAACAAATATGAGGATGCACCAAAAACACACTTAGTAGGATTCAACTTCAGATTGTACTGTCTCAACCTAAGAAAGAAACGCCTTAATGCATCTATGTGTTCTTCTGCCATTTTAGACTTGATAACCATGTCATCAACATATACTTCCACATCCTTGTGAATCGTCATGAAAGATAGTTGTAGCAATTCTCTGATATGTTGCTCTAGTATTTTTTAAACCAAAAGGAATGACCTTGTAGCAGTAGGTGCCCCATTCTGTCACAAAGGTTGTCTTTTCCTTGTCAGGTGGATAGACTTGTATCTTATTATACCCTACATGTAAATCATTCAAGGAAACTACATCAAATCCGGCCATGCAGTCAATCAAAAGTCTATGTGAGGTAAAGGAAAATCATCTTTTGGATAGGCTTTGTTCAGATCCCTGTAATCCACACACATTCTTACCTTCCCATCCTTCTTGGGCATAGGCACTATGTTGGCTAGCCATGAAGGGTAGGTGATAGGTTCAATGAAACCATTCTTTAATAACTTAGCAACTTCCTCTTTAATCTTGAGAGACCATTCCACTTTCATCCTCCGTAACTTTTGTTTTACAGGCTTCACATCCTCATAGGTCAGAATCTTATGGACTGCTATACTTGGATCGATACCCATCATGTCTTTAGGTTCCCAAGCAAAACAATCTAAAAATTCTTAAACTCCCTTGAATAAAGAAGCCTTATCATAAAATGATGATGCAATGAATGTGATTTTCAGTTTATCATCTGTGCCCAGATTTATTAACTCTTTATTTTGTTCTTTTATTTCATTTATTTCTTTTTCTTTTGATGCCTCATTTAAATTGGATTCATGAAGAAGGAAAGAAGACTTAGGGATATAAGAGGAAAATTGAAAACTTTTTTTGCTAACAAATGTTTCATCATCGCGGTCTATATCAAAAATGAACGAAGGACCAGGGAGATCCTTTACAGACTCTACAGAGGAAAATAAGAAACGGACTCATCAGACTCAGACTCAGACTAGGACTCAAATTCTAACTCAGACTCGGTCGGGAAAGAAAATGTCTTATCAAGGCTGGAAATCTTCTCAATGTGCCAATTGTCAAGTGCAACCAAGGTTGGATGGATGAGTTTGGTGGGGTCTAATTCCACTTCACTTCCAATCATGAGGACTTTCTCAAAGAGAGTAGCCTCCATGTTTTCCTCCCAATCTTACTCTAATAGGTAAATGGGCACGCAATCCTCCAAATTGAGTCTGATATCAAAGAAAATTTCAAAATATGGGATTAACTTTTTAGTTATAGGGCAAAACCATGGTTCAACAAAACCACAAAAAGGAAATTCCTCCCCTTCTTTGACAAAATACCTATTTAAGGTTTTGAAATAGGGGCGCATTTGCTAGTTAAAGGTCTCACCTTTCCTCTTAGCCTCGGTTCTCCTTTTAGATTTTATTTCAACCTCCTCTAAATCCTCTTCGGTAGGTTTATAACCAAGTTAAAAAGGTGGGTTAGCTATTGGGTACTCCTTGAAAGAGGTTATACCCTACTGGTTCCCACCAAGACCTAAACCGAGGAAATAATTCATTTTCTTTAAGATGTTAGCCACAACTATATTACCGAAAGGATCAAAATCAAAGGGGACTAACTCTTTACCTCCTTATTATTCAATAAATTGGATAGTGTCAAAAGAGAAATCGGATAAAGGGATAATGTTTGGTTCAGGTTGAATTCCCAAAATAGGTGCAGAGTTGGGAACCTCGCTTTTACCATATATGTCACCCTTGATATTGACCACAACAGTCTCGTGAGACATTTTAAGCTTTTGATGCAAGGAGGATGGGACTGCTTTCAGCTTATGAATCTAGGTTCTTCCAAGGAGGAGATAGAAACAAACAGACACATCAATCACTTGGAAGGGGACCGAAGTAGTAATTGGCCCAATTGTCACATTATGAGTTGCTACACCTAAGACTTCTCTTTTGGTATTATCATATGCCTTTATAATCATATCAGAAGGGGTAAAATCTGTGGCTTCAAGGCCCAAACAACTTGCAACTTTCAATGGGCACACATTCAGGGCCGACCCGTTATCAATCAAAACCATTGGAATTGTCTTTCCTCGAGTCATCATAGTTATATACAGTGCATGGTTGTGATTTTCTCCTTCTTTTGGTAAATCGTGATAAGTGAATGAGATGGAAGCCAACTTGGTTGAGTTAGTGAGCGAGGCAACCAAAGTTTCAGGAGAAATGTTGATTGGGGGTTGGCATTGATTCAACGCCTTGCAAAGAGCTTGGCGATGTGGGAATGATGACTGGATGAGACTCCAGATGTAGATGTTGACTTGGGTTTTCTTCAATTGTTTAAGGATAACATCCTCTTCAGGTTCATTACTTATTTTCTTCATAGGAGGGGGAACATGCTGGACAGGCTGTTGGATTGATGAACTCAACTAATAGAGCCTCCCACTCCGAGTTATCGCACCTATCTCCTCCACAAAGTCATTAAGGTCCAAGACATAACATAAGTGATCATTTGATCGAATTAAAGAGATTAGATCAGTTTCTTCAACGGAGGAGTGAAGGAGATTGACATTATCTTGATGGCTTGAAAGAGGGTTGGCGGTGATGTTAGGTCTTGCCTTTGGTGGAATAATATCACCACTGTTCACTAGGTCTTGAATCTTATGTCTCAAGGTCTTGCACATATCCGTTTTATGCCTCGTACCTTGATGATACTCACAATATTCATTTACATTCCAACTTTTGGGCAAGGGGTTTGGGGGTACCCTAGGTTTTAGAGGCTTAAGCATATTTGATTCCAAAGCCTTTTTGTACATCATGACCAAAGGCATACCCAAATCAGTGAAGGATCTTCTCTCAAGTCTCGTAAGAGGATGGTTGGAGATGGCAGCAACTTCCCCGCTTTTCTGATCAGAGGAAGTATTGTGGGTATAGTGGGTGTTCTTTCTATACCTTGAACTAGAGGATTCTTCTTTGATTTGCCCACTTTGAAACAAATCCTCTATCTTTGAAGCAGTGCCAATGAGGTCTTTGAAATCTGGCAAATACTGGGTTTGGAGATAGGTCTGATAACTTGGAAGAAGGTTCTTAATGATAATATCAATATGCTCTTACTCAGTGGGCCTATTCATCATTTGGGCTGCCTTTGCCCTCCACCTTATGAGGAAAGTGGAGAAAGACTCCTTTTGTTGTCATTTGGTGATCTCTAAATCCTTCTAGTGATGTCCACCTCAATATTGTAATGATATTGCTTGACAAAAGCATTGCAAATATCATCCCAAGTTTTTTTAATGTTGGTGTCCAAGTCAACAAACCATCTCATTACAGCACCTGTGAGCGACTGCTGGAACAATTGAGCAAGGAGCTCATTGTCCACCCCCAATGGGTTCATAGTTTCCACATACATCTTTAAATGAGTCTTTGGGAAAGTGGTGCCATCAAATTTGTCCATGATAGGCATCTTAAATTTTGGAGGAACCCTAGCATTCGGGAAAAGAGTAAGAGCATCAACAACAATGAGATCCTCATGCTTCTTGATATTTTCGAGAAGTGTTTCCATAACTTTAAATTTTTCCATTAGTTTCTTAGCTTTGATCGGGTTGGAGCCTTCTCGTCCATGAAAAAGATTCAGGGAGGAGGATGGAGTAGTGTGACCATTCAAATTGATAGCTTGTGTGGGAATGACAACTTCAGGAGCTTTCCCGTTATTTGTCAGATCAATAATGGGATTTGATGAAAGGGATGAAGATGCATTAGGAGTATCAGTTTGGTGGACACTTGTTCCTTGACCCATCATTGTTTTTACTTCATTAAGGATGGATTGGCGTTGTATGTTAAGGGCATGGTCTAAGGCAACACAAAAGTTATCCTCTTACTTCTTGAGTAAGGTGGCTAAAAGTGTCTCTATGGCATCTATATAGGGTGTTGTGCTTTCCATTTGTACCTTTCAAAAGAAACATCCGAATCAGGTCATGATGATCCAAACAAAACCTAAATAAGGGTGGAAAAGAAGGATCTAATCTAAGTAAGGCTTGAAAGTTTGTGGATGGTTTAATGGGTTCAAAGTTTTTGGGCTTTGGGTTGACCATTGACTCATTTGTTCTTAGTCCACAAATGTATGAATGCATGGTTATACATGTATGCATGTGTATGAAGAAAAATTAATTCATGATGACAGTTTAACATTGTTATGATTCATGGCCCCTAAGGTCCAAAGTCTAATGTTCATTATATGAAGGCTAGATGGTTTGGTTTAAGGGTACCCGTCATACTAGAGTAGTGATATACCTAACCATATATGAAACAATGAGTTTCGTGTGAGTCCAACAATACTACTGCTTGTTACACTCCAAAAGGATTGAAAATTCATCGCGGGATGGATACTTTCGCTATCTCCTAACATACTCAAAGAGAGTTGTCGGATCAATGCTACTTGATATCCAAAAGTTGAATTTTGTAACTAGTTATGTAGTGATGCATGAAAATCAAAGTTAAACTAAAAACCAAGTAAATAGTCATTTTTAAAAAAATATTTTTAATCAATTGGTAGTCCTCTTTAACTTTTGAAAAAGTTTCTCCCTAGTGGAATAGCTAACTGTGAGGCCTTGCTCGAGAATCGCATCCGGTCCGCTAAATGGAATCGAAAATGCTCATTATAGGTGATTTCTCACGTATTGAGACTACCCTAGCGCCTTTTATTTGAAAATTATTTTGAGTTTTGAAGTCGCCACCTTAAGTTATTTTTTTTGAAAAAATTTAAGGTAAAAAACTCATTTTGACTCTAATTTTATCCCAAAGGAAAAAGTGCAATAGTCTTTAAAACCAAAGAGGAATCAAGGACTAGGTTTTCGGTTGAACTTGGCTTCTAATTTTAACCTTGATTTAAAATATTTTGATGAAAAATTTAAAGGAGGACATACATAAATGAAATGACATATAAGATGAATACATAAAGAAATAAAACAATAAAATAAAGCAATAAAAGAGAGCGATAAAGTAAATTATTACAATTAAAAAACTCAAAATAGGGGATATCAATTCTAGCCCTTATGGGTTCTAGGTTGATTACACATTCCCTAAAGATCTAAGCTAAAATACAGAAAAATACATCTGATGAACAAAATAAGAATCGAATAAACAAAGTAAAAGGAAAAGATTATTTTTTTAATATCTTTGGATTTGAAACTTTTATACAGCTTGCCCGCGTATCCCGTTGAATGAGAATCAAAACCCACGCAGTTCTTCCTTATTGTGAAGGAGGGTGATTTTATGCCCAATTTATCATGTTTTAGTTCTTTATTTTGATTCTCTATCAAACTAAAGAAAGGTAGAAGATGAAGTATTTATTTTGATACTATATCAAAATAAGAAAAGAAAAAGGACTTTATGAGTTGATACCTTTTGTCTTGATCTTTGGGGAGGCGGCGAATGGGGTGCTCTTCTGGATCGGAGTTCCACCTTGAATTGATCGAAGCACGGGAAATGGTCGACATGCGGGGAGATGGTTGAATTTCCTTTTAACTGACAATTCAAAAAGAAAAGAAAACAAACAGACAGAGTGACTTTATGTTAAATTAATTTTGAGGCTCCACAAGCTTCAAATTTGGTCCTTCTTTAGCTCAAAGAGAACTAAAGAAAATGGGCTCCACACACCCTTAAAAGTCATTCTTTAAACTCAAAGAGAGCTAAAGAAATAAGAAAAATAGGTATATGAGGGAGACAAAAGAAATCTAAGAAGGAAAATTCAACTTTAGAGATTTCGGGGATTGGAATTAGGTTGAGGGGGTCAAGTATTTATAGTAGAAGCTTGGAGGGTCAAATCCCATCATCTTTCGATGTGGGATTTGAGAAAAAATAGGTTTAGAATGGAGCTACCGCGGGCAAAGCAAGTTAGTGCCACCAGAGAGGGCAGCAGCGCCACCAGGACTTTTGGTGGCACATAGTGTAAAGGGCTTGGCAAGGAGCCATGCTGTCGCCCCTGGGCATGGCCATTGCGGCCCAAAGGGGTGGCGGGCAGCAATGCCAGCCCTTCAGGGTGGTAGCAATGGCTCGGTTCCATTTTGATGCTCTTTCGAGTCCGTCTGTGAGCGGGTTTGGTTCCGGTTTGCGTCATTCCACTTGGTATGAGTCCGACGGGTGTAAAAAAACCAATGTTCACAGTGGGCATTATAGTCTTAGTAGCTGCTGCTACTTTCCTGCAACCTGCAACCTGCAACTTGAATTCTAATTTGTTGCATTTCTTAAATATGCTCCTCCTTAACATATGCACTCTTTTAAATAGTGTTAAACCTATGAATAACCAGTAGTCATGATTTCTCATGTCTTGATCAACTCAAACAAAATTATTAGCATAATTAATACATTGATTTTGTTATCATCAAAATCAACATCAAACCCAATGGGTCCAATAATATCTATATTTCTGTTTATCATAAATGGAAAGCCGACCTTCTCCTTTAGCTCTCTTAAAAGCCAACTATGGGTTACGATGAGACCAGCTCAAATCAGACATCCCTATACTCTCTTATCCATGTGCAGGGGTTACAATGAGATATTATCTAACCAGACAATCCCTATAATAACATCACCATTATCATCCTATCATATTATGTTATATCGTTAATTTTTTTCATGTTAGTACAACTAGATTCCATATCATCCTATTTTTCATTGCAAGCATGTACATATCATTCAACATCATATAATATGACATAAACATATATCATGCTTCTAAATCTAATGCAATATATATATATATATTCTCATTCATTAAATTCTTACATGTCATGTTTAAATGCAGAGTTAAATTAAAATATATCAACTCACAAACTTGACGATCAAAGAACAAGATAGCTCTTCTTGAAATGTTTAATATTTGATAGATATGAATACTTGGAATACCTAGACCTTATAACATAGGGGAGACATTAAAACATAAAAGATACATATTAGTTTTAATAAATTTAAGAAAAAACTCCTAAGAGTTTGTCGAAATTTCAGCAAAATATCCCCTAAAACTAGTATATTGCCCCTTGAAAGAAAACAATAACACTTCTAAATAAATAATCCGTAGGCAGCACAACAATCAATCTCAACTCAATGACTCATCCTGTGTCTCCAAACTCAATAATAAACATTTCATCAAATAATTCAACTATTAATTTAATTATTTTAATTTCCAAAATAATAATTCCGATAAATATATCGTAACTAATATTTCACCATTTAATTACCTCAATATATATAATTATCACCATATTCAAAATATTGCCTAAAAATAATTTTTTCATCAAACTCCAATAATTTATCTTAATTTAAATTAATTTATCTACTTAATTTAACTACCGGCTTAATTAATTTATTTCACATAATTTAACTTTTGATATTTAAATTTCATAAATATCATTCAAATAATTTTTATAATTGCTCCAAATTAATTACATAAAATCATCTTAATTTATTCACTCAATATAAATGCACTTGTCCATTTTTCATTGTCTAAATATTCTAATATTCAATAATACTAGTGTCAATACTCAATATTTTCCATAAATTTATCTTCAATCATACTCCAAATAATTTATAATAATTTTTAAAATAATTTAAACTCACTTATTCTCAGTTTCTGAAAAAATACACTCGCTTCCCTTTTTGTACCACTAGAAAGCTCATGAAAAGAAGAGTTCAACAAAATTAGAATTACCAAAAATAGCCATCTAAATTGGCTGGAATCCGCTATAAAAGGTCCCGTGATTATATTTTTCGATCTCCTTTTTCAGTAAACATCAGCAAGTTGGGTATTGAATGAAAGCTGGAATCAATACAAAACCATATGAATTAGAATCACTCAATTTGGAGTCCAAATAAGAGAGTTATGACCATTTGAAATTTTTAACTAACATGATTGTGAAAGTTATTTTGAATAGAAATAACTTTTTATCTGGTGATCGTAATTGAGCAAAAGTGGTGCCTATAAATTCTCCTCATGGAATGCTATATGATGGTATAAAAGGTGTTGATCACTTTTCTCCGGTTTGGCCAGAATCGATGCCAGAAGTGGGATTGCCTACTATTTTCCTCCTCTTCTTCTTCTTCTTCTTCTTCTTTTCTTCTTGATGTTTCCAACATATTTTAATTTGCTAACAGCCAATCCGAAGCTTTCATGTGACAGTTTCTGATTGGTCTATTTTTTATTTTATTTTTTTTTAATTTATAAAAATTTTATTTTAAATCCAAAAAGTATAAATAAATAGACAATAAATTTCTTATAAAATATACTTCATTTTAATATATTAAAACTTGAAAAATAATATCTTTCAAATTTAATAAAAATTATTTAAATATAAATTTAATTTCTAAAAATTCTTAAAATAATAATAATAATAATAATAATTAAAATAATTTATTTAACTAAATAAATGAGTATAAAAATTAAATTATTAAATAATATATTATAATATAATACTAATTAAAATTAAAATTAATTTTGAAAAATATATTTTCCTTTTACTTTTAAATATTTATTTATTTAAAATATAACAAATGTCAAAAATACTTTTATATTTATAATTTTATTTAAATATTCATAAAATAATTATTATTTATCAATAAAATATGATTTTAAAATATTTCAAAAATATGAGTGTTACACTTTAGGCCTATCGCTTAGGGGAATATACACTTATCATTATATAATATCTCGATATGCATATTTGAAATTTTAATAACGCATTATATTCAATATAAATTTAAATTCAAAATTTTAACTTATAATTTCAATTGAGTATTTTGGAGATATACATTACAAAAAAATTTATATTGATTAAGTATTGAAAATTTTAGTTTTAGGTATCGAATCAGAATATCAAAACATCATCTTAGTGTTAATGGAGATTTTTCTCAACTAAAAACTCATATTTAGATAACAAATATAATGTTATAATTTAAATTTTTATATTTTTAGTGAAAAATTGAAGATAATTATTTTTACTAGTCATAAATTTTAACAAGATAAATTAAATCAAATATAGGTTAATCATAAGAATTCAATAGATGGAATCCAACTCCATATATTACAATTATTATTGGTTTAAGTGTAAGTAATTAGTGTTTTTAAATTTAGTCTTTTTTAGTTAAGATTTCTTTGATTTTAATTGCTTTTCAAAGTAATAAAGGAATTTTATAGTTTTGGTTCTTGACAATATTTTATGTGGAATCGAAACTATGCTCACTTTTATATTTACTTATTCACCAACATTGCACTTACAATTTATCACAATAAATTTTTTGATGTTATTACAAGGGAAGGGCGCAAAGTGTCCGTATCATTATTAAAAGCTTCCTTTATTAATGTTGAATTTATTTTTAAGTTATTTACTTCCTTTTTTTTTTTATTTTAAAAATTTATTTATTTCAATTTTTAATTATTATTTTAAATTTTTAAAATAATATTTATGTATTTTATTTTATTTTATTTTTATAATATTTAATTAGAATATAATAAATTAATTTAAAATAAAGTTAAGGATATAAAATTAAATAAATTATTTTAAATTTAATTAATAAATATTTTAATATGTGGATGAAATATGGAGTAATTTATTATTTGTTGAGCTTTATTTTATTTATGAGACGTAGTTGCAACTATGAATTAAGTAGTTGTTGGATTTAAACATTAGGATTGTCTCAAGTGAATGATAAAAAGTCGAAAATGTGAATATCTACTAAACTAATGTCAGTAAAGCCAAGAAAAGATATTTTAAGAACTTAATTTATTTAGGAGAAGAGAAGAGGTAATAGAAATTCTGAGTGATTGCAAAAGCAGTATTAAACAGATGAATGATAAAAATGGAAGTTTAAGCAATTAGCAGCTTTTTTTTTCCCCCTACTAAAAGCTTAAAAAACGGAATTTTGGTTAAGGAAGGTGATTCTTTGAGAACAAACATAATAATAATAATAATAATAATAATAAAATTGAAAATGGGACTAAGCCAATCCTCATTATCCCTCCTACTGTTTCCATTTCCTCCTCCAAACCCAAACCCAAACCCTAACGCAACCAATTGTTGCATAAATGGAGAGTATGAAGAAATCCATCGAATATGTTGTAGATCTGCCTTTTGTCACTCTTTGTTTTGAATCACAATTCATATAATTACTTCAAACCCAGGTGGGTTTTGACTTTTTAGTTGAGCCTTTTGTCACTGCAGCTAAAGTATACATATACATACTATATACATATAGTTTAAACATGGAGGGGAATTCGGGTGGTGGAGGAGCTGGAGGAGGAGGTGCTGGTGGTGGTGCTGTAAGTGGGGGTGGTGGAGGAGGAGGAGGGAATGACGTGGAGCTTATGTGCAAAACACTGCAGGTGGAGCACAAGCTTTTTTATTTTGATCTGAAAGAGAACCCTCGTGGGCGTTATTTGAAGATTTCTGAGAAGACTTCTGCTACCAGGTCTACCATCATCGTTCCCTTCTCTGGGATTTCTTGGTTCTTGGATCTTTTCAATTACTATGTCAATTCTGATGATCAGGACCTCTTTAGCAAAGAATTGCAGCTCGACACCAAGGCATTTCCTCCCTTTTCCTTTCTTTTCCTTTCCTTTCCTTTTTCTATCATCTGAATTTCCTTTTCTATCATCTTAATTTCCTTTTCTATCATTACAGGTGTTCTACTTTGACATGGGTGAAAACAGGAGGGGCCGCTTTTTGAAGGTAACCACATTAACCCCTTTTGCTTGTTGTTCAATTTACTTCTGCAAGCTTACTTTTAGACTCCTTATATTTTATTGAACACCTTTGCACTTCCCTAAATTCAGGTCAAATGCCTATTTAGGAGTTTGAATTATTAATCAAAGGTGAAATTTTTTTTAATATGCTTCAAATTTTTTAGCAACACATCTTTTACACCTTTTTTCTGTTGAAGATTTAATTAATTGGTAAAGTAAGCTATGTCAATGAGTCTGATTTTTCTATATCATCCATTTTGTCTATCTCTGATGTCTGAATGAATTCTATATCTATTGCTCACCAGATTGCACTCTGCTGTGAAGTGACTAATGAATAAGTGAAAGTTTAATAATGTGATTTAAGAGCATGTATCATATAGTTTCCTAGTATGAGTGGAAATTTGATATGAGTAAAAGAATGATAGAAGTTGATGGCTTTCAATTGCCAAAAGCAATCAGTTTGGTTATCATGGTCTGAACATCTATAGGTTTACGTGATAATTTTGAGGATGCATCATATGAAAATAAATGGATAAAACATATATTTGTTTTCTAGGTTTTAAGAAACAACAAGAACCGGTTTTCTCTGTCAAAATAGTGAACTGTAAGGTTTTGATCACGTTGTGTTGGAGCTTAGATGATATTTAGTTTGGCTGGGTTATATTGCAATCTATTAACTGCCTTTGTTGAACTCAGGTATCATTTGTATTGGAACAGTATAGTAGCTTCCCTAGTTAGACTGAGGGGACTTTCCATAATGATGTTGACTTGGATGCCATGACCTGGTGAACTGTTATTTGCATAATATAATTAATTCCAATGGAAATTAGAGTAAATAGCACTTGACCGAAAGGTTTTTCATAATTGGTAATACATCTTTGATGCTGTAATTTTATGTTATTTTATTATTCTTGCTGTTAAATGGTCAAGTTCCAATCTTTATGCAAGGGTAGCAATAAGATAGTAACATTAGCTTGGCAGGATATGAACAATCCTCATCAATCTTCAGAGAGTACTGGATTTTATAGAATGTGACATAACTTGGTGGAAGCATTTTGTCTAAACTGGACTGGGTTTGGATGGGGTCTTGATCTCTTCCAGGTTACAATCATATCTCTTTAAGGATTTCTGGCAATACACCTGCTTAGATTACTTCCAAATTTCAGAGTTTTTCAAAGGACTAGAGATCGCTATCAATCTCCAAAGTCAAATATTGTTAAACCTAAATTGCTGGAGCTGGGAAAGAACTCACTGGATTCTTGTGTTGCTCTGTTTCACGTCTGGTACCTTCTTGGAAGATCAACTGCCCTTTGAATACTTTTTGAACTTCACTTCACTAGCATTTTTCCTCGTAATAACATGAGTTATATAGTTCTTCATGCTACTTTTAGGTATTAAGCATGCTGTTGCTTGGAGCAGCAATTCCTCCCTCCCTTGGAGCAGGTTGGTGTTGGAAGTTTTGGGATGGGGGGTGGGAGTCGGAGTGGAGAAGTACAAGAATACTTAGGGCACCTTTTTTTTATCAATTTTGTTTTCCCTCATTTTGGGACTCTGCTAGACTTGTTACATTCTCCATTTTAACTTTCTAATAAATGCAGGTATCTGAAGCTTCTGTTAGTAGAAATCGGAGTACTATTATCGTTCCTGCAGGAAGTGCCCAGGATGAAGGTTGGGCAGCATTTAGGAACATCTTGGCAGAGATCAATGAAGCATCAAAGCTCTTTATACTGCCCAATCAGGTGTCTTTATGTTGCATGCTCTTGCTTCTTCCCTTTTCCTTGAGAGAACATTCATTCTATTTTTAAGAGGGATCTCACTTGTCAATTCTGACACCACCTGTTTCTTGTGTGCCAAAACAGCAAAGTTCTGAACCATCAGAGCGTCTTGTTGGCCTTTCGGATGATGTAGGGGCTGGCTTCATATCTGGGCACGGTAGCCAACCTCCTCCACCATCTGAATTGAATGTAGATAGGTCAGTTGATCTGATGCCACAGGATGAAATTAGTAACATGGGAGTTTCAAAGGTAATCAGAGCTGACCAGAAGAGATTTTTCTTTGATCTTGGTAGCAACAACAGAGGTCATTTCCTGAGGATTTCTGAGGCAAGTTTTATCAAAATTTTAATGGAGGTTTATATGAATATTATTTTTTATTCTCTTAATTTTTCTTGTGTGATGCATATCATTTTTTAGGTTAGGATTCATTTTAAGTTTGGTTGCATTTTTTACTATGGAAAAATTACAATTTAGTCCTGAGGTTTAACCTAATTAACACTTTTCGCCCTCCTTTTTGGAGAAACAATTTAATAGTCCCACATGTTTAAACCTGTAAACACTTTAGTCCTTTTGTTCAAAAAAGTTATAAATGTTAAAAACTTGTGTAAAGATAAAAATGACCCTCATCTGCACCTAAATTTCCTATCTCCACCTCTTTTTGCCAAAATAAAATAAAATAAAATAAATTCATGGAACAAAAATCCAGTCTGCATAGATTCTACCAAGCAACAATTTGAAGTAGTAATCAAGCATAGAAACACAAATGCGAAAATTACTAGTACAAGCAACAACAACAATGACCAAAATATGAAAAAAAAAAGCAAAGAATGGGAGAAAAATTGATCCCAAATAATTCAAAACCTAGATGAAAAATTAATCCCAAACACTTGCATGGAAATTTGAGCTCAAAACATATCCACTGAAAGCTCTCCGTATTCATCACAAAACAAGTGGAATTTTTTTTTAAAGGAAATTATTGAAAAAAAATAAAACATAAGAATAATGAAAGAAATAAAATTGAAAGAGAAAATCCAAAAATATCGAAAGCAATATATTTTTCTTCTTCTTCTTCTTCTTCTTTGTTTGATGGGTTCAACAAATTTTTGTTAAATTTTTACCATTTCTTGAGAGATGAGAAGTGAGAAAGATGGGTTCAAAATTTGTTCTAGTAAATTGAAAGAAATATGAGAGAGAGAGAGAGAGAGAGAGAGAGGTGAGTTCAATTTGTTTATAATAAACTGTAAAAGAGATTAGAGGGAGATGGATTTTTATTCCAACAAATTGAAAGAGAGATGAGAGAGAGAGATATGGGAAAGATAGAAAGAGAAAGGGTTATTTATGGTAAAAATCACCTATATCAATCTTAGACATGTAAATACCATGTCCAAAACCCATAAACTTTTCAAATACTTTGTGCTTTTGTTCTTTTTCAAATCGAAGCCTCTCTCTTAGGAAGATTTATTATCTCATTGTTGGATTTTATTAGCTCTTTGTTGGCTTGTTTTTTAGGGTAAGTACTACAATCCCTCTTCTCCTCCTTTCTTTTGATTCTCTCTTTTCTTTTCCCTGTTATGATAATATCAAAATGATGTTTAGCTTTTAATGGGTTTTGGTTTCCTGGCTTTGATATGGGTTAATTTATTAGATTATATTGGTGGATTTCTTTTCCTTTTTGATCTGTTGGTATTAGAATGTTGCTGTGGAGAGAGAGTGTTGTTAGTTTTTTAATTCACAAAAAATTGTATCAGCATTTAGATAGCTTGCTTGAACTCACCTTGTTGACACCAGCAATAAGGGTCTGTTAATCACAAAAATAAAATGATGGAGGTGTAAGGGGGAAATGGGCTTTTCCCAAAATGTTAAAGGGGCAACTTTATTTATTTGACCATGCTCCAAAAAAGCAACTTTCTTGTGAGATTTGAGGCACATGAATGTTGGAAACGAGAGTATTGGCAGATGATTCTGTGGCACATGAATGTTGGAAATGAGAAGCTTTGAACAAAGGAGCTCGACTGTGGTGGAGGCTTGTGAGACACTCCTTTTGTGCCTTGCACCTCCCAAAAGGCTTGTGCCTCTGTGATGTTGCTTGTATCACCCCAGTAGAGGTGCTGGCTTTAGGGCCTGAATGAGATATGGGATTGTTGAAGCACTGGACAGTTAGGTGATGCAAATAATGGTAGTCCTGTGACGAGGCTACATGAGTGGGGATTGTGACCACATGGCGATGCTGCAAAATGGTGATGTTTTTGACATGGAGAAAGTTGATGTACCCTTCTTAACCTAAATATTTTACCACTGGTCTGTTTCTGTGTAACCTTATATTTTTCCTTGTAACAAAATTGATTATATATTTTCTTCTTAGATAGCCGCATCAGCATCTCAGTTTGTAGCTTGTCTGGGATGTGACTAGAGGCCATCATCATAACAATTGATAAAGCATAAGCTTGATTGCCAAAGAGGGGTTTGGGCAGTCTCCCCCCTCTTTTCCCTTTTTATTTTTATTTTCTTTTGCGTAATTAAACTGTATATCATGATATCTATGAAGGCATCTTTCTCAATTATAGAATTTCTATGATAATTGCAGGTTGCTGGTTCTGACAGGTCCTCCATAATTCTCCCACTGTCTGGGCTGAAGCAGTTTCATGAAATCGTGGGTCATTTTGTGGAGATCACAAAAGATAGAATTGAGGGAATGACAGGTGCAAATGTTCGAACTGTGGATCCTCCTCAGAGATGAATGGATAAGTTGGGGGTTGTGCAGAAATGAAATGCTGATGAACTCTTGATGAAACAATATTATATTTAGCGAAGGCGTTGCTTTGCTGCTGCAAATAGGTGTTTGATTAAGGTGCAATTGTGCTTAGTTTGTTTCTTGTTAAAATTCTTCCCTTCTGTCATTCAAGTCTGAAATAATCCGATTTATCTGTTGACGAGCAGAAAAGTTTTAGGGAAACTAGCCGGTAGGCTTCCGGTAGGTTTAAATAGGGAATAACAGAAGAAACAAATCAGATATTTGTAACTGTCTGTTTGATAGTGTGGCACCCTTGTCACATTCTCAATAATGCTGATTCCAGATGTTTTTTTCCTGTTACAATGCCAAATTGTTGTTGATTCTACTCATAGCTTGTACTTAAGGTCTTGGGGTTGGAACAACACTCTTCTATGTAATTGTAAAATTGACAAATCTTGCTCTTGCTTTTTTTTTTTTTTTTCCTTTCTGGCTGCTAGAGAATAAACTGGCTGCACTTTCCATAATGGAAAACTTGCACAAATCGTTTATATAACTTATAAAGTGAGTAGAGTATAATTCTATGAAGAGGCGGTGTAAGATATCAAAATTAAAATTTTTTTATTATTTAAATAAATTAAGATTGATTTTAAAATTTATATTTTAAGCAATATTTAAAACTAAAACCAATGAACTTATATTTTCAAAGAGTATAATGGTTAAAATAAAGTATAAAATTTAGATTTTATCAATTGGATTTTTATGATTTTTAATTCATGATTGTTTATCTAATTTTTGTGATTAATGAATTAAGTATTCTAAAGTATCTGAAATTCTTTTCTAAGCAACTACACAAGTACTTATATTAATTTTATATCAAACTCTCGTGATTATTACATTAATGCAAATCCATTAAAATTTTTAACAATTTCTAATTTTTTAAAGTATATTCTTATTTCTTAATAAAACAATTCCTTAAGTTATTGATACAATGAACTATTAATATATTTTCTATCTCGATTCATCATATATCATCTTATATATTATCTAAAAGTGGTCAATTATTAAATAATTATAATTATAAATCAATAAAATAATCAATTTCAATTAAATATAAGATAATCAATTAATCATTGTAATAATTATAAAATATTCTCTATTGAAAACTTGGAGGTTGGAATGGTCTAGCTGGTCCCCATTGATTCCCTTGCATTGGTGAATTCAACTGATTATTCTGATTGCTCCATGAGAAGTTCTGATTATTTCTACACCCAGGATTATATGTATTCATGTAGGGGTTGTTCTGTTGAACTAGTTGTCTATTGAAATTCATTGTGTACTGCATTTGTTCCATGGTGGAACACTTTGTAGAGATATGGTCGTCTCCACAATAATCCCAACTCACTAAATTGTTAGAGATAACATTGATTTAATCATGGTTATTATTCCCTAACAATTTAAAAAGCATGTCAAACTTAGCATTTACTATTGCCATTTGATCCATTTCATAAACTCCAGTAGCTCTCTTTGGATGGCCCCTTTCATTTAACCACTGGTGATTGTTTGAAACAATTTTCTCTATCAATCGATATGCTTCATCTGTTGATTTATTGATTAAGGCTCTACCAGCTGCTGCATCCAAAGTTATCTGAATTGTAGGCAATAGTCCACCATAAAATGTCTGCATTAGTGTATAATTATCAATCCTATGGTTTGAGCATCTCCTCTGTAACTCTTTGAACCTTTCCCAAGCATCATATAAGGACTCTTCTTCAAGCTGCCCAAAATTGAGTATATCATTCTTGAACCTAAGCATTTTCCCATGTGGAAAATACTTAGTCAAAAAGGCTTGAACAAACATCCTCTAGTTGGTGAAGTAGTTCATCATATGCTTGTTCAACCAATCCTTAACTTGATCTCTTAAGGAGAAAGAGAACAACATCATTCTTATGGCCTTATCAGATACACCATTTATCTTGATCATGTTGCAAAACTCCACAAAATTTGAAATATGGACATTTTGATCCTCTAGAGGACCCCTCCGAAATGCTTGTTGGACATCATATTGATTAATACACGGTCCAACTTGAAATTATTGTAGTTGATAGCTGGTCTGGCTATGCTGGATTGTGCCTCATTCAAATTCGTTAACACATAGTCCCTTGGGGTCCGAGCTTGTGGTTGGTTATGAACTAGAGGTTCATGAATATCTTGTTGCACCTCGTTCCCTTGTCCATTTTCTTTAGCAGCTGCTGCCGCTGCTACTTGAGTTTGACCTCTCGGATCTGCCATATCACTCCTTGTTTGTTGTTGCTTTCGAAGTCTTGCTTCCTTCCGATTCTTCTTGCACAATTTCTCGATCTCTGAATTCAAAGGTTCAAGGTTCGCCTATCCAGAGCTTCATATAAAATTCTACAATCAAAATTAAAATTAAACAAGAAATATTAAAAACAAAACAAAAGTCTAAATTAATAAAGAATATATCTAGTATCGATATTGACATAATTTTTCGCTGCTCGGTAACGACGCCAAAAACTTGTTGTGAGTTTGCAAGTGCACAAATCGTTTATACAAGTTATAGAGTGAGTAGAGTATCATCCCAGAAAGAGGTAGTGTCAAATACCAAAATTGAATATTTGTTTATTATTTAAACAAATTAAGATTGGTTTTAAAATTTATATTTTAAGCAATATTTAAAACAAATACTAATGAACTTATATTTTCAAAGAATATTTAGATTTCGTCAATTGAATTTTTATAGTTTATAACTCATGATTGATTATCCAATTTTTATGGTTAATGAATCAATCATTCTAAAGTATCTATAATTCTCTCTCAAACAACTACTCAAGTACCTATTTTCATTTCATGTCTACTCTCGTGATCACTACTTAATGATAACCCAATAAAATCTTTAGCAATTTCTAATCCCTAAAGTGTATTCTTATTTCTTAGCAATACAATCTCTTAAATTATTGATCTAATGAACTAATGATATACTTTCTCTCTCGATCCATCATATATCATCTTAGATATTATCTAATACTGGCCAATTATCAAACAATTATAATCCTAGATCAATAAATTAACCAATCTCAATTAAGTACAAGATAATTAATCAATCATTGTAATAACCATAAAATATTTAATTGACTACATCTAAATTCTAGAATAAGATTTAGCAACTTATAATTAAAATAAAAATCTTAAACTTTATTGAAATTAAAAAAATATTCAACATGCTAACAAATAGAATAAAACAAATACAAAATAGAGTTTGGAAGAAATTCTTCTCTATTTGCCCAAATTTGATTCCAAATGCTAGTCTTTTGAACTTTAGAGTTGTTTCCTCTTGCTTATTCTTCTCTTAAAACTCTTGGAGAATTCTCTCTACATCTTCAAAATGAAGTTCCTCAGCTTTTAAATACCAATTTTCTCACTTTAATTCCAATAACGGGTAACTTTGGGTTGTTAAGGAGCAATAAATGGGTACCGATTATTATTTTTGTATCTCCGTGATTCTTTTGCTGAGTGATAGTTGAGTCTGAAGTTGAGAAACCGTGTCTGTCTTCCTAAAATCTGATATCTTAAATTTTAACTTTAAACTTTGAAAATTAAATAAACAAAATCAAATCTTATAAAATAAAATAAAATCAAACTAAAATCTAAATAAATCTAATTGAAAATTATCCTAATAACTAATCAAAATGAACTCACATCAAATACCTCACACTAAAATAAATATTTAACAAAATTGAATCAAAATTAACTAAATCACCAATTTAATAGTTTCATACTAATTTTCTAACAAAATGTTGATTCAAATATATGGAAAAACTTAATTAAAAAAAAGGTAGGCTCAAATTTAATCCCAATACTATAGATATCTTTAAAATAGTAATCATAGAAATTCTCATAATTCAAGTCTATTAACAATACCAAGCCAAGTGATTCCTTTCAATTACTTCAAACAACAACAGTAAAATTGTTTATTTTCTTCTTTCCTTTTTCTTTTTCTTTTTCTTTTCTTTTTTAATTTCTGAGCCTCTTCACTTTACTCCACTATATTTGGTTTGAATAACATGAAGGAATAAACAATAATTACCCAAATTACTCTATAGCTTCATTTTGCATATACTTAATATACAGTGATGCAGAATTTTAATTTGTTAGCTTAGAAAAATTTAGTTAAAAGCACCTCTTATGCATTTTTGCTATTTACAGTGCTTTACTCTTTTACTTAAACTGCATTTAGGCCTAATATCAAATTGAATCCTGGCTAGTATAATTCTTTTGACTCTTCAAATAATTAAATCTATAAAAACTATTTTAAGAAATAAATATATTCTTAGTTTTGACCTAATCATCAACAAACCTTAAACATTAAAAGTACATGCCATATTTAAGAATTAACCTATAGAATATTAGTACTTCAACTATTAATTTATGAACTTAATTAATCATGACCAACTTGTTGTACAAGTATAATACCTTAGAAAATGCTGCAGTAATTTGTAATACTCTAGAAAAGTCTACCATAATTATATGATTATTGTTCTCAGTATTTGGTTTGAAATCATTGAAATGACTAAAAATAATTTTAGAGACTCAGTTAGAATGCAAACGAAATACTTTTCCGGAAAACGTCGGTGTCGATAATGCTGTCGAGAAAATAGCAGTCTGGTTGACAGATGAATTTCTGATCATGACTAGGAGTAAAGAATCATATATATGCATGTATAATTATGATAAAAAGAAAGAGGTAAAAAATATTTAGGAACATTGAAAAAGTAAGTGATGGCAAAGCTATAAATAAATAAAACTTTGGGAGTATAGTGAAAATTTGACTGTCTGAGTTTCAGAATGACTCTGAAACTATTTTTATAATAAATTATAAATAAAAATAACATATTTGAATCTCTACTTTGAAATCCAAATTCCAACAGAATCGTCAGAATAAATTACAGAAGGAAATATGGCAAAAGTATAATTTAAGGAAAGTTTAAGGACCAAAATGAAATTTGCCAATTGTGACTTAGTATATAAACCACACTTAGAAAATTTTCTTCATCTTCTTCTTCCTTTCTCTCTTTGGTTGAAAATTTGAAGCTTTATCCCACCCATTTTTCTTTCAATTTTCTTAAGGAAAATCAAAGGAAACTTGAAACAAACCTTGTATCTTCCAACTTCCATCCATTTTCTACCTTGGAAATCAAAGAATTTCAAGAACCAACCACCTTGTGGAATTCGGCCCAACCACTCATTTGAGGTAAATTGTTGTTTTGTTTGATTTTAAGGTTGATTTAGGTATTATAGATGTTAATTAGAATGGGTAATGTGATACGGGGTTCTATGGGTACCGGTCACCTCTAGCATCTCCCGCATCCTAGGACCGTCGCGTCTCGAGAACGGGTCGTGACATAATTGAACAGTAGTATAACTAATTATTGGATCGGAAAACACCAACATAACTAAGATTTTCAAGGAATTTTTATAATAATCAATTTAAGTTAATTTTTCTCAGTATTATGGCTAATGGGAGATTAAGAGTAATTATAGCTAATTATATGAAGAAAGTATGGAAAAGTAGTAAAAATGTTGGAAAATCAACATAATGGCAAAATCGTAAATAAGTGAAACTTCAGGAGTATTTTGGGAAATCCATTGTCTATGTTCCAGAATGGCTCTGAAACCATTTTTATAATAAATTAAAGATAAAAATAAGTTATTTTAGTTTCCATTTTGAAATTTAATTCTCAACAAAATAGATAGAATAAATTACAGAAGAAAGTGGGGTCAAAGTTTAATTATTGGATAGTTTAAGGACTAAAATATAATTTTTCATTTAATCCACCTATATAAGTATGTAATATCTGCAATTTTTGTTATTTTAATTAATTGTATGTTTGAAGAAATTTAATTAATAGAGAATATGAATGTTTTGAGAAATGCAGAAAATTCTGGTTGCAGGATTTTGTGAGGCTGATTGTTTAATCTTAAAGAAATAATTTGGTAAAGTGTAAAATATAAAAGTTGTGGATCTATGTCTCATCTCCAATTCTGTTAAATGTCTTGGTAAAATTCTGTGTGTGTGATGAGTTATGCCCCCTTGAGCAGAATCTGTCTGGTTTATTATGTCTGTAGGGAATATGTGTATGTTTGAATTTTTTAGGAATGACTGAAATAGTTTGAGTCAAAGGTGTAAACATGAGAAATGTTTCTATATGTGTTGTGTTGTTGTATGTAAAATTTTAGGAGATTTGGATAAGTATAACTCAGTGGAGAGTAGATTTTCTCAGGTCTGTTCGGATGAATTTTGGGCAGTAAGTCTGGGTGACTTTTAGAGAGTCACCATGGTCTGTGTAGTTGCCTTTGTGATTTGAATGTTGAATATGTTAGACTCCTGGATATATATTTTAAGTGGCAAAAAGAATCAAAAAGTTTGGATGTTTGTAGCTCATTTGCGAGTTGGCTAAGTGTAAGTTGTCGAAGAAAGGTTTCAACTCAGCAGAGATTGGTGTTAGCGAGCCGATAAATGCGAGATGGCATTTGCAAGCCGTTAATGTGAAGTGGCGAAGTGGCAAGGTGAGAAAGGCGAGGTGACATTATGCAAAGCGGTATTATACGAAGAGGCATTATGTGAAGAGGGAAAGTACGAAGTGGAAGTTCGCGAGCAGAGTTTGGCGAAGAGGGGATGTGCGAGGTGGTAGTTTGCGAATAGAGTTGGTGAAGAGGTATTGCAAAGGTGGCATATGCGAGGCGGCATATGCGAGAAAGAATTCGCGAGGAGATTTTGGCGAGGCAGCATATGCGTGGTGGCATTTGCGAATTGGATATGTGAAGTGGGATTCGCGGAGTGGCTTATGCGAAGTGGCATTGCCGAGTAGTTTGGCGAAATGGGAAGTGCGAGATGGGAATTGCGAGCTGGCTTATGCGAGGTAGCATTGCCGAGTCTGGTTGGCGAGGCGAGCTGGCGAGCGGGATTTTGGGCAGTGGCCTATTTAACCCAGTGGCCAGTAGCGATTTTCTGCACGATTTTCTTTCTTCTTTTCTTCATTCTTCTTCAATTTTTCTCAAATCAATTCCATTTATTGTCTAAGGCATTAATACTCAAAATTAATGCATTAGATTATCCTATTTTAAGGCAGAAATCGTCAGATTTAAGCAAGGTATCTCAGGAATTTCAGTTTTGAAGAAATAAAGTAAACTTTCTTCAAATTTCATTTTCTTTTAGATTAACTAAGTCTGGCAGTTAGAGTAATTAATTTTGGGTGTATAGAATTTATTGCAAGCATTTTAAGGTTATACATTGTAATTAATATTAGAGGAATATGAATTTATGGACTGTCATGAATAGTAATATGAACAGTAAATGCAAATTAAATGCAAATTTTTCTTTAAGAGATGAATTAAATTGATATTGGAAATTAAGAGTAGAAACTTTAAGATGGTTAATTGTTAAGAAATCATATTGAGTATTATTGATTAAGGAAAACTCTAATTTTGAATATTTGGGGAAAATGTCTTAGGAGGAGAAAACCAAGGAAATTGAAGAGATTGTGATTGAGCAATTTGTTAAAGGAAAATCAAGAGTAATTTGTGTTGAGATAAGTATGAACATTGCACTTGTTATTACTTCTTTGAATTGATATGATTGAATATTCCTATTGTTCGTCATAAAATTCCTATATACTTGATATTGTATTATCAAACTATTAAATGTAAATTTTATGATATTCTGAAATTGAAAGTTACCATTTGATTCATGAGATTAATATATATATCTATGTATATAAAGCAAGTGACTTGGTCAACCTTCTTGGATCAAGTTCACATGATTCCTACTTGATAAACTTGATTGAAATTATGATATAAGTTGATGGTCTTGTGACCAATAT
>CANXYC011949262.1:0-10653 GCA_948193065.1 Aleurites moluccanus | reverse complement strand
CTAAGCTTTGAAATGGTACCTCATGGACTACCTAATTCTTTTAGTAACATAGTTAACCAAAAACTACTCAAAAATCCCAAAACGGACCCATAATTTGGGAGCCAGTTGCGGCAACGCAACTGGACCCCGTCGGGCCAATTTTTGATGACTTCCAAATTTATTCTTTTATTATTCATATATATATATATGATTGTTCTATTGCTATATGAGCTATAAATATGCTAAATTTACTGTTATCACTCATATGATATTAGAACAGGGCTATTTCAATGGTATAGTGGGTAAATTCCATGGACTGTGTGCACACTGTGTTTTATGGACCCTTACTAGAGAGGGATGTTATATTCTCTAGTCGTTGGGAAAATATCCCATATGTGGTTAATGTGTTTATGGGACCTTTACTAGGGAGGGATGTTATATTCCCTAGTGCACTTTATGATAGTGTTGAGTACTGAATTTCAAATAATAACCCAATCCTGTTATATAATATGTGTGCTATCTTGTACATTGGATACTTAAATGATTTTTATATTGATATTTATACAGATACTTATTTTTTTATTCATTTGCTATCTTATATTGAATTCTTCAGGCCATATATGGGCAATTACATTTTCATGAGCATTTACTGCATCTTTATACATTTAGATTCACTGAGTATTTTTATGCTCACTCCCCTAGTGGTTTTAAATTTTCAGGTCTGCAGTGAGGCACACTTTCCATTGGCATCTCCTGCTCCTGCCTTGGAAGTTACTAGTGATCATGTAAATTCAAACTTCAAAAGAATATGTAAATATTATACAGAATAGAGGTTCCATGGTATTATATATTAAGGAGTGACATATAGATATATGTGTGAGTTTGCATCTTTATAGTTTTGCTTACTGATGATATTATGGATGTATATGATATGCTATGTATGGAAATGACTGGATGTACAGATATATGTATATATTGAGTTGTTGTTGGAGATCCAGAGGGATCATTGAATTGAGAATATAGATTGAAGTATATAGTGGAAGTGTTTATTTCTGTATTTTTCTTTTGGGCATACTCTTTATACAAAGGAGATGCTGCCCAAATTTTTATAAAATTGTCAAGCTATATTTAACTTGTTTTTGAATTGCTTGCCATGTCATATAGATAATTGGGTTCTTCGTGGTACTGGTAGCTTAGGCATCACCCATACTCTAGGACCGTCGTGGCTCCCAGGTTGGGTCGTGACATAGATGTGCAAGTTCCCTAGTATAAGTGCTTGATTAAGATAACTACGGAGCATAGGATTCATGTCACATCAATGTTGTATATTCCTTTGGTATAGATCTGCGTTAATCTTGTGTTTTGAGTCTAATAGTGCCTTGCTCTATTATTAGTATCGAGATGACTCCGAAGCGAGGAAGAGGACGTGGTAGAGGCCGTCCTAGAAAAGAGTTACCTTTTGAAGAAAGGTTAGTGGGTAGAGTGGGAGGTGATGACATTCCTCCAAATCCACAAGTAAATGTGGTTTATATGGTCCAGCAGTTGAATCAATTATAGAGGAACTATGAGATGATAGCTGAGTTCATTACTCAGCAGAGGTAGCAGCAGGCTCCCCCAGTGCATGTAGTTCCTGATGTTCTAGTTCCTCCTATAGTTCCTCCACCTCCACCAGTAGTGGTACCTCAGGTTGAGGAAGTTTTATTTGAGAAATTCTTAAAGCTCAAACCTTTAGATTATAAAGGTGAGGTCGATCCTACAGATTTTCTTGAGGAGATAGAGGAGAAAATTCATATTTTAAGGATCCCTGATAGAAGGGCAGTTGAGTTTGTGGGATATTTGATGAAGGCCAAAGCTAAAGATTGGTTTAGACAGAGTATTCAAGGTATGCTTTGAGGTAATGAAGAGTTGTCTTGGGAGAGGTTCAAAGAGTTGGTTCTTAATGAGTTTCTTCTAGAAAGTGTGAGGGATGCTAAATCCATTGAGTTTGAGAGGTTGGTTCAAACTCCTAGTATGACTATCTCAGAATATGCAAAGAAATTTAGTCTGTTGAGTAAATTTGTTCTAGCTCTTGTGCCTACAGAAGCAGCATGGATTCAGAGGTTCCATAGAGGACTTATAGCTCAATTGTTTAAAGTCTTTGTTTTTCTTAAGTTTGACTCTTACTCTAAGCTTGTGGATAATGCTAGAGTAATAGAGAATAGAGAGATGGAGGTTAGATCAAAAAGGGAAGAGAAGAAGAAGGCAAAGATTGGAAGTTCCTCCAGGCATGATAGCGGGGTAAAGAGCATAAATATCTCTCATCAATCAGTTTCCCAAAGTGGATATAGAGGAGCTTCAGGGAGATCACAGCAGAGACCAAATTCCTATAGATTCGCTTCTCAGATGAGTTATGGTACAGTCAGTTCTGCACCACCTAGGACTTCTAATCCTTCTTGTCCTACGTGTGGTAAGCTTCATAGAGGACCTTGTTTCTTTGGGTCAGGTGCATGTTATGAATGTAGACGACATGGTCATTTGCTTAAGGATTGTCCACAACCTTCTTTTGGAGCTAAACCCCAGTCTTCTCAGACTACAGTTCAAATGGTTAGAGAGAGGAGTGTTGCTTAGCAGTCCGGCGTAGGCCGTGGTATTTTGGGTAGGACTCAAGAGACAGGTAGAGGTTTAGGTCAGACTTTTGGACAAGCTACCGGTCAGGCACCTATAGAAAGAGGTAGAGGAAGAGTGTTTGCTCTTACACAGCAGGAGGCCCAAACTTCTAACACTGTGGTCACAGGTATTCTTCCTATTCAGACTTTGAATGCTAGAGTGTTATTTGATTCAGGAGCTACACATTCATTTGTTTCTTCATGTTTTGCTAAGAAATTGAATGTGCCATGTGAATTACTTAAGAATGCTTTAGTAATATCGACTCCTTTAGAGGAAGAGATTGAAGTTCATGATTTTTATCCATCTTGTGTAGTTAGAATAAGTGGTAAGAGTTTAGAAGTAGATTTGATTGTGTTACCTGTGTTAGAGTTTGATGTGATTTTGGGCATGGATTGGTTGTCCAAGGATTATGCAACCATAGATTGCAATGGGAAGAAGTTAGTCTTCAAGCCAACTTTAGGTGAGGAGTTTGAGTTCCAAGGGGAACGGAGTGAAGCACCATATAATATAATATCAGCCTTAGGGGTGAGAAGATTGATAAAGAAAGGATGCCAAGGATATTTGGCTTATGTCCTAGATACTAAAAAAGAAGTAAAAAGTTTGGAGCAGATTCCTATTGTTAATGAGTTTCCATATATATTTCCTGAAGAGTTACCTGGTTTACCACTAGATAGAAAGATAAACTTTGGTATTGAGTTGCTATCTGGCACAAATCCGATTTCTATTCCTCCATATCGTATGGCACCAATAGAATTGAGAGAGTTAAAGACTCAATTACAAGATTTGCTTGACAAAGGATTCATCAGACCTAGCAGTTCACCATAAGGTGCACCTATACTCTTTATGAAGAAGAAAGATGGTTCTATGAGATTATGCATAGATTTCAGGCAACTCAATAAAGCAACTATCAGGAATAAGTATCATTTACCAAGGATAGATGATTTATTTGATCAGTTACAGGGTGCAAGTCATTTCTCCAAGATAGACTTAAGATCAGGTTACCATCAATTGAGGATTCGGAATGAGGATGTGTTAAAGACAACATTCCGAACCAGATATGGTCACTATGAGTTTCTAGTATTACCATTTAGATTGACTAATACATCAGCTGCATTTATGGACTTGATGAATCAGGTCTTCAAGCCATTTTTGGACAAGTTTATCATTATGTTTATTGATGACATTCTTGTGTATTCTAAGAGTGAAGAAGAGCATAGGGAACATTTTAGGATTGTGTTGCAGACTTTGAGAAAGCATCAGCTGTTTGCTAAACTTTCAAAGTATGAATTTTGGCTTGAGAGTATGGGCTTTCTAGGGTACATAGTGAGAAAGGATGGGCTTGAAGTTGATCCTAGAAAGGTGGATGCAATTCTTAGTTGGCCTAGACCCACAAATGTTTCTGAAGTTCGAAGTTTCTTGGGTTTGGCAGGCTACTACAGAAGTTTTGTTCAAGACTTCTCCAAGATTGCAGCTCCTTTGAGTAAGCTTACCCAGAAGCAAGTGAAATTCCTATGGACAGATGCATGTGATAAGAGTTTCCAAAAGTTAAAGACTTGTCTCACCACGACACCTATCTGAGCTTTATCATCTGGTGAAGGAGGATATGCGGTGTATTGTGATGCATAGAGATTAGGGCTTTGTTGTGTGCTTATGCAGCATGGTAAGGTGATAGCCTATGCTTTTAGACAATTGAGGAAGCATTAGGTGAATTATCTAACACATGATCTTGAGATGGCTGCAGTTGTGTTTGCCCTGAAGATATGGAGACATTATATGTATGGAGAGAAGTGTGAGATCTTCACCGATCACAAGAGTTTGAAATATATAATTCAATAGAAAGATCTTAACCTTAGGCAAAGAAGATGGGTTCAATTGCTTAAGGATTATGACTGTGAAATCTTATACCATCCAGGAAAAGCTAATGTAGTGGCAGATGCATTGAGCATGAAGTCTTTGGGAAGCTTAGCCTATATCCAAGTGAGTAAAAGAACTTTAGTGAGAGAAATGCAGAGATTGCATGATATGAGAATCAGTTTGGATTTGTCAGATTTATGAGTGCTTTTAGCATATTTTCAAGTCAAGTCGGTTCTCATTGATCAGATTAGAGAAGCTCAAGACAAAGATCCTTAGTTTGTGAAGCTAAAGAACAATGTGGGATCAGCTCCAGGATTTGTTATAACTGATGGCATGTTGAGACATGGTAGCAGGTTATGTGTTCCAGCAGTTGATGGTTTGAGAGATATAATTCTTAAGGAAGTACATCATGCCAAGTATAATGTGCATCCAAGTGCAACAAAGATGTACCATAACATTAAGAATACCTATTGGTGGAGCAGAATGAAAAAGGATGTAACTGAGTTTGTGGCAAAATATTTAACTTGCCAACAAGTGAAATTTGAGCATCAAAACCTTCGGGACTACTTCAACAATTACCTTTGCCATAATGGAAATGGGAGAGAATAGCCATGGACTTTGTTATAGGGTTGCCAAGGACTTCAAGTGGTAATGACTCAATATGGGTAATTGTTGATAGATTGACAAAGTTAGCTCACTTTTTGCCAGTCAAGACAACCTACACAGCTTTTCAGTATGCATAGATATATGGTGATGAGGTAGTGAGACTCCATAGAATACCAGTTTCCATCATATCCGATAGAGGTACCCAGTTTACTTTAAGGTTTTAGCAGAAATTAAAAGTCTTTGGGTACTCAACTTGATTTTAGCACAACTTTTCATCCGCAGATGGAGGGGTAGTCAGAGAGAACTATCCAAACTCTAGAAGATATACTAAGGATGTGCACTCTAGATTTTGGAGGAAATTGAGATAAGCACTTGCCATTAATAGAGTTTGCCTACAACAATAGCTATCACTTGACTATTCAGATGTCTTCCTATGAAGCTTTATATGGTAGAAGGTATAGGTTTACTTTGTGTTAGGATGAAGTGGGAGAGAAACATATTGAAGGGCCTAAATTGATTCATTATATAGCATAAATGGTTCGACTCATATGGGAAAGATTGAAGACAACCTTCAGTCTACAAAAGAGTTATGCTGATCCGAGGAGAAAAGACCTTCAGTTTGTAGTTGGAGACTTAGTATTCTTAAAGGTCTCACCTATGAAAGGAGTCTTAAGGTTTGGCAAGAAAGGCAAGTTATCTCCAAGGTACATTGGACCATTTGAGATTTTAAATAAGGTTGGAGAGGTTTCTTATAAGTTAGTCTTGCCACCAAATTTGGAAAGTGTGTATCCAGTATTCCATGTGTTAATACTTCGAAAATATGTGGCAGATTCTTCTCATTTGTTGCAAACTCAAGCAGTAGATCTTCAGCAAGACTTAACTTATGAAGAGGTTCCTGTGGCAACTGTTTATAAAATGATCAAAAAGTTAAGGAACAAAGAGATAGAAATGGTTAAGGTCCTATGGAAGAATCAAATAATGGAAGAGTGCACTTGGGAAAGTGAGCAAGCTATGCGAATTAAGTATCTCCACCTATTTCAAGATTAAGGTAAGTTTTTTAAATTCGAAGATGAATTTATTTAGGGTGGGGGGGGGGGGGGGGTGAAGAATGTATTACCTGATAATTTTTTTTATGCCTGTTTGTTGAGATGATTGTGGATAGATTAATGTTTTAAGAATTTCAGAATATGTGTTGGGTAAGATCTTGTGAGCCGGTTTTCATGATCTTAAAGGAATAATTTGGAAAAATGTAAAACATAAAAGTTGTATATTTATATCTTGTCTCTAATTTTTAGAATCGTTTTGTAAAATTCTGTGTGTATGAGGAGATATGCTTCCTCGACCAGAACTTATCTAATTCTCTATTTCCTGCAGAAGTCTGAGTTTGTTTGTTTATTTTGAGAATGTTAGATGCTGAGTGAGTCAAAAGTGTAAACATAAAAAATATTCATTTATATGTTATATAGATGGTTGTAAAATTTCAAGGATATTGGAGAATTGTAGCTCAAGAGAGAGCTAATTGAATCAGACTTGATAGGATAATACTTGGAGAGTAAAATCAGGGTGAAATTTAGAAATTCACCATAAATTGTGTAGATCTCCTTTTGATATGAATTTTTGATATATTAGATCCCTAAATGTCTATTTTAAGTGGCAAAAAAATAATTGAGGAGTTTGGATGTCTGTGACTCATTTGCGAGCTAGTTTAGTGTGAGTTGACGAGGAAGGTTTTCCAGCTCGGCATAAATAGATAGTGCAAGCTGACCCCTCAATTTCGAGGTAGATAGAGGCTGATCGAACTGGAGAGGTGAACATAAAAGTTGTAGACTACATATCTAGTATAACTGGGAAAAAGAATCGAGATATTTGGACTTCTCTAGCTCGCTCGCTCACTATTTTAGTGCGAGCTGGCTGGCGAGGTAGGATTCCAGCTCACCAAAATGGAAAACACAGTGAAGCAGGTCCAATTTTGAAAATTCACCATAAATCGAGTTGGAAACCTTTTTAGCTAAATTTTGGATATGTGGTAGCCTCAGATGTCTAGTTTAAGTGAAAATAAAAATCAAGACAATTGGAGTTCTCTAACCAAAAATCAAACAGGATTAGTGAGAGATGCCGAAGAAGAATTTGGCGAAGTGGAAATTAGTGAGGAAGGATTTAAGTGAGCAGTAGCTTATTTAAAAGAGAAGCAATATCCATTTTCATTTTTTTCATGATAACTTCTTCTCTTTTCTTTTTTTCTTCATTTCTTCTCCAATCTGTTCCATTTCTTTTCTAATGCATTAATACTCAGAATTAATGCATTAAATCATTCAATTAACACATTCAAAGGCTTCAATCATCATTTTCAAGTCAAGATCCTTCAAGAAATCATTTTTGGGGAAATAAGGTAATTTTCTCCAAACTTCATTTTCTTTTTAGATTAAGATTTTTGGTAGTTAGAACAGTTATTTATGAGTTATATAGAACCTATTATGAGCATTTAAGGCTATTAATTATGGTTAATATGGAAGATGCAAGAATTTATGAATTTTGATGAATAGTGACGTGAACAGTAATTATGTTCTTAATTTTCAAATTTTCTTTAAGAGATAAATTAAATTGATGTTAGGAAACAATAATAGAGACTATAAGATGGTTAAAATTATAAGGAACCATATTATGTATTATTAATTGAGAAAACCCTAATTTGTAGAATTTAGGGATTTTGATTAGGCTTGGACAATTCAAGGAATTGATGAGGATTTTCATTTAATCTAGTGTTGAGCTTAATTGTGGAAAGTTTTGCTAAGAGGTAAGTTATGAATTACATAAATGTATATTTTCTCCTTATGAGATGAATTGTTAAATATTCATATACATTCTTTATGATACGAAATTCTTACTTGATAACCTCCTTAATGTAATCACTTGATATATAAGAATGACTTGGTTATTTCTTTTCTTAGACTAAGATCATGAACGAGCCTTAGATAAGAATGTTAAATGGTCTTTTGACTAATACAAATTTTTTAGAATACCTTATTATAATGATCCTTTGATATACATATGTATAGAATACTTTTCCCAGTGAGAGTAAATTCATTAGTCCATGTGCACAATGGGAGCCCAGCTGATAGGGTTTTTATCAGTATTCCACCTAGAGGGGGCCACGAGCTCTAGGCATATGCCCCCGCAAGCATATGTGTTACGTTAAGGTAGCAAGGCTACTGATACGTTATGATATGATTTTAGTTCTATCATATATGTGATTTGACAATGCCACCCTTTGCAGGCATTCTTATGTTCTAAATGAGAACTATGATTTAATTTATGATATGATTTGATAGTACTATTTGTTGTAAGCACTCATATTCTTTTCCAAGTACAAGCTTAAGATTTTTTCATGCCCAAATATATGTACATGTATATATTCCTGATTTGATACTCAGATTCTTGGTTAACGTAAGGCATTATGTTGTTCATATCTTATTGAGTTGAAGGCTCACCCCTCTTTTGTGGTTTCAGGTGCTAGTATAGCTCGAGAGAGAGCTAATCCAGAGGATAGAGCTTCTTGACTTTTTCTTCACAAGAAGCTTGGATGTAATCATTTTGGATATTATTTTTGTTATGTATATATATAATCATGTCTATTGAGAAGTATTCTCTTAGAGCTCCATAGATAGATATGGAATGGTTTTGATTTTGTTGCCATGGATGGCATTTATAGATCCTCATTTGTTCCATATTGATGTTAGAACTATCTTTTGATCGGTAGAGAACAAGTGGAGATGTCATGATATATAAAATGATGATTTATGAGATATGATATTTTGTATTAGATAAGTGTATGGTGTTATGTATGAGACAGGTTTAGTTAAGGGTTCTACGAGATTATGGTGGCCTTATGCCTACCCTTGCCCTAGGACCGTCGCACCGGTGGTGTTGGGGTGTGACACCTTTGTTAGGCCGCTTGGCCTAATGCCCCTAGGCGCTTGCTGCCGTTCACTTTGGGCCCATGCCGCTTCTCCATTGTCCGATTTTTCTTTACATTTTAGGGCTCCCAAGTCTATTTTATTGCCTAATTAGTTTCTAAAAGATGTTCCTTTTTAATATTTTTGTTAAAAAGGAAGATTTGTTTCAAAAGATAAAAATGAAGCTTACAAGTGCTTTGTGTGCAAGTAACTTAAAAGCTAATTAGGAATTATTTATTTAAATTATTTCAAAACTAAAACTTATTTAGGAACCTAAATAAACTAAATGAGAAGATACTTGACTTGTAAACCAAGTATTTTTCCTATTTAGGTGAGGTGAAGGGAGTTTTGGAAGCCTATAAATACTCTTTCACCTTCACTAGTTCGAGGATTGAAAATTCTAGCGAAATTTTGAGTGTAAAACTTGAGTTTGAGAAATCTAAGCATTGAATCTTAGAAATTAAATTCTCAAATTAAACACCTTTCTTGTGAGTTGAATTATTTTCTAAAAATCAATCAAACTTTGTAATTAAGAAATCATTTCTTCAAGAAAATCAAGAATCAATTTAGAACATTGAATTTCTTTTTCTTTTTTTCTAAACTTCTTCCAAGAAATTTATCAAGAAGATTCTTGATAGTATTTCTTAAAAACAAAAAGTAAATTTAAATTGAATCAAATTTTGATTCAAAGCAATTTTGGCAATCAAGCAACTTTCTGAATGCAATCGAAGCTCTTAAAATCTGAATTCATCCGACCATCTTCTAGGAGAATAAAGCCTAAAGGCAATTTGTTGAGCCTTAGTGTATCTAGGTTTTAGTAGATTTTTTTTATTCGCAAGATGTGAATTCTTGGACATAATCATATGGATTTGTAACAATCTATATGATCCTTTTCTTTCTTTTCTTCTTTGTTAATTCTTGTATATAAATGAACCTAGGTTTGATTATGAAATTAAATAATGACCTTTTAATCTTTTAATAATCATGTTTAAAGAATAAATAAAGAATTAAAATATAAGAAAGCTTAGGTTGCATGATTTAGACCACTTTTGCATGAACTCACACACATCTTGAGCAAGCTTTTGTTTGAATTTAATTAAAGTTGGGAATTAATTTTAAAAGAGTTTAAACCTTTGGAAAAAATAAAAACAAACGGGTGATTGGGGTAGAAAGGTGTCGAAAATCGAACTCGAAATGATTAAAAATGGCCAAAAGGCTATAATGAGCATCTCATAGGGGAGAAGGGTCGGATGGCCCTTCCAAGGGTGTCACAGCCCAACTTGGGAGCCATGACGGTCCTAGGGTACGGGTGATGCCAATGCTACCAGTACCGCGAAGAACCCATAATGTTATACTAAAATGGCATGCAACAACAAATAAACAATATACATGCTAACTAATTACAGTACCATGGACCATTTATCTATATACTTTATTTACAACAGAAAACTTTGAAATTAGAGTTTACATAAAAACTAAGCTTCCAAGGCGGAGATGAAGTGCCAGTGGAATACGCGCCTCTCTGCTAACCTGAAAAGTTAACCACTAAAGGGGGTGAGTATAAAAATTTACTCAGTGAATCCAGAATGCAGAAAAATACTGTAATAGTAAGATA
>CANXYC011949113.1:0-30730 GCA_948193065.1 Aleurites moluccanus | reverse complement strand
ATAAATTGGTATTATATCTGATAATGTCATACATACTAAGATATATATATGGTGAATTAGTAATGCATCTCATGTTTATAAATCCACTGAGTATTTTATACTCACCCCACTTTGTTGAACCATTTCAGGGAAAGGAGAGTGAGACGCGTTCAATCCTGGCTACTTTTGTAATTCCAGCCGCGGAGTAGATGTATAGTTCTTTCCTAGAGTAGCATAGTTTACTCCATGATATTAGTTATATATATAAATATTTTGAGTATGATTGTGAATATGTAAATAGATATTTATATATTGTGATGTATTTGTATGTTATGATATATGTGTATAAATGCATATATGTATATATCTTTTGCCACAGGGGTATAACTACTATGGTTACCTCACATGATAGTAGCATATGTATAAATGATATTACAGGGAATTGCCATATGATCAGTAATGCATGAAACCATTATATGAGTTGATGAAGACTATTCATTTTGAATTGACATAGGTATAAATTGATATGAGTTGTGTACTGGAGGTTGAATTGGGTTTTAATATCAATATTAGAAGTGTTTTGTTATGTTTTCTAATTGGGCAAATGTTAATATTACAGAGGTGACTCTGTCTGATTTTCTGTAAAACCCAAAATGGTTGAAAAAAAATATGTCATAAAAATGATTTAAATGAAATGAAAGCATGTAACTTGGGTTCTTCGTGGTACTGGTATGTGAACTATTCTCGTGCCCTAGGACCGTCACAGCCCTATAGTATGGGTTGTAAAAACATTGCATTTGCTTATTGCTTCTTTGAAACGATATGTCCAAGCATTCTTAATGTTCACCCATATGATTCTCATATACATGATATTGTATTATGCACCTATTATTTGAAATCCCTATGATATTCTCAAACAATTAATGAATTGTTCCGTGTGATTACATTATATGAATGCAAATGGCTTGGTCATTCTTCCTTGGATCAAGTATATATGAAACCATTTGCTATCTTGACTGAATTTATATAATATGTTGATGGTCTTGCTACAAATGGGTTTCTTATGAAATTGAAACCATATGACCCTATGGATAGAACGCTCTTCCCAATGAGAGTAAATTCATTGGTCCATTGTGCACTTTGGGAACCTAGCTGATAAGGGTTTTATCAGTGTTCCACCTAGAGGGGACCATGAGCTCTAGGCGTATACCTGGCCAAGCATGCGTTTGCGATAAGGTAGCAAGGACTATCGATGTGCTCTGTTGTGATAGGTAGCATAGCTACTGATGCACTCTGTAGTTCTACCATGTTACTTGTTAGTGCTATTCGATTGTGAGCACTTATGTTCTTGTAAGCCTAACCATATGATGATTTCTTACCCATGTTCTTAGAATTGATCTTTCATTTGGATTAACATATATGTATATATATAATTTTTTTGTATTGCATGTTCATATCTTACTGAGTTGAAGGCTCACTCCTCTTCTGTGGATTTCAGGTGATAGTGTAGCTCGTGAGGGAGCTAGTAGAGAAGATCGAGCTTCTTGATTTATTCCTCCAAGAAGCCTCCATTGTAATCATTTTGAAATATATATATATTTATGTATATTCATTGTATGGTATTATGGTATTGTATGTATTGGGAGTATACTCTAGAGCTCCGTAGTTAGTTATTAAAGAGGACACTATCTTGATGTATAAATTATTACATTTTGGGTTACCCTTGTTCCTTAGTGATGTGTGATACATCTTTTGATCAGTAAGGAACAAGAGGAAATTATGAAATGATAAAAAAAATAATAAATAAAGATATGAATTATGCTTATATGGATCATAGAAATGAATATTGAATGATATCTATATTTGATATGAATGTGTAATATAAATGAGATTCAGAATAAGAGTGTTCTACGGGTTTATGGTGGCCTTAAGCCTACCCTTGCCCTAGGACCGTTGCACCTCTAGAGTTGGGGTGTGATAATATGATTCTTTTGGATTGGATTGAAAACGTGCACATATACAAATACTAAATAAAATGTCAGGTCTAGATGCAGTTAAGAAAAAAAAAGATCCTATCATACTTTTATAGAATTTAGAATCCGCAATTTTACCTTTCTCATCAACCTCTAATTTAACTGAAGTGCTCATAGGAGTAGGTTGAGGTTTGATGTTATCCATTCCAAACATTTTAAACAAATCCTTTATGTACTTGGATTAATTGATCAAAGTTTTATGTTGCTTAATTTGTAGTTCCAAAAAGAAATTAAGCTCTCTCATCATTCTCCTCTTAAATTCAACTTGTATAGATTTAGAAAAATTCTTGCAAAACAATTCATTATTAGCACCAAATATGATATCATCAACATAGACTTGAACAATTAAAATATAGTTCTTATCATGCTTAATAAAAGAGTTGTATCTACTTTTCCTTCTGAAAAATCATTTTTAAGAAGAAAATTACTCAACCTTTCGTATCAAGCTCTTAGAGCTTGTTTCAAACCATATAAAGCTTTTGAAAATTTAAAAACAAGGTTTGGATATTTTTCATTTTCAAAACCAGAAGGTTGTTCCATATATACTTCTTCTTGAATAAAACCATTTAAAAATGCAATTTTGACATCCATTTGAAAAAGTTTAAAGTTTTTATAGCATGCATAAGCAAGTAACATTCGAATTACTTTTAATCTATCTATGGGAGCATAAGTTTCATCAAAATCAATATCTTCTTCTTGAGAATACCCTTGAGTAACTAGTTTTGCTTTATTTCTCACCATAATTCCATATTCATCCAATTTATTGCAAAATACCCATTTTATACCAATTGTTGGATGATCTTATGGCGTAGGAACTAATGTCCATACTTTGCTTCTTTCAAATTGATTTAGCTCTTCTTACATAGCCATGATCCATTGATTGTCTTCAAGAGCATCCTTGATGTTCTTTGGTTCCACTTGTGAAAGAAATGCAATATACTCATAAGTATTATGGACCTTTGATCTTGCCCTTACACCTTGATTTGGATCACCATTGACTTGAGTGTCTTTGACCTTATTCCTTATTCTTGGATGATTTGGTTCTTGATGTTAATGAGTTAGTTGTATAGATTCTTGAACATCTTTGTCAAAGTCCATAATATGATCTTTTTGTTCTTTCAAGGTCAAATCTCCCATCATATCTTCAATGACTTTGTCATGTTCATCCCTATTAATATTCTTAGAGGAAATATCATTAAACATAACATGAATGAATTCTTGAACTAAGAAAGTTCTTTTGTTGAAGATCCTATAAGTTTTTGCATTTAAAGAATAACCAATAAAAATAGCTTCATCTGATTTAGCATCAAACTTTACCTAAATTATCCTTATCATTGTTCAAAACAAAATATTTACAACCAAAAGGATGAAAATAAGCAACATTAGGCTTTCTTTCTTTCTTTCTATAACTCATATGGTGTCTTTTTAAGGATAGGCCTAACCATTGTTCTATTTAGAATGTAGTAAGATGTGTTAACCGCTTTGGCCCTAAAATACTTAGGCAAATTATTTTCATAAAACATGGTTCTTTCCATTTCAATGAGCGATTTATTTTTCCTTTCAACAACACCATTTTGTTGAGAAGTTTTAGATGCCGAAAAGTTAAGTGTTATGTCATGCTACTTAAAATACATTTCAAATCAGAATTTTCAAATTATTTTTCATGATCACTTCTAATACTAAAAATAACATATCCCTTTTGATTTTGTAAAGACTTTATGAAAGGAATAAATGAAAGATATATATCATGTTTATGAACAATAAAAAGTACCCGTATAAATCTAAAGTAGTCATCAACCACAACAAGACAATAATACTTTCCACCAACGCTAGTGGTTCTAGTTGGACCAAAAATACCGATATGTAAAAGTTAAAGTGGTCTAGAAATTAAAATAACATTTTTTTTATTTGAAAGAACTTCTAGAATATTTTCCTTTAGCACATGCATCACAAAAAAAATTATTTTAAAATTTTAGTTTAAGCAAACCATTTACCATAACATCCATACAGTATGACCAAGTTTCCTATGCTATAAGGATGGATCCTCATATTTTGATGCAAATAAACAAAAAAAAATTATTTGTATATTTTTTAGGTCCACAACATAGATATTTCCTTAGTGATAGCCTATGAAAGCAATCTTGTTGGTTTTAACGTGTACAACTTCACAAGCAAAAGACTCAAAGATGACTTTATAACCAACATCACATAATTTATTAATGCTAAGCAAATTATGTTTAAGTTTATCAATAAAGAATACTTTAGAAATAGATACATCATCATTGCCAATTGAGTCAATACCAATAACTTTTTCTTTGGAGTTGTCACCAAAGCTTATATTTTCGCTTTTTATCTTGAGTTTAACAAATTTGAATTTATATCTAGTCATATGTTTGGAGCAACTGCTACCCATGATCCAATTGTTTTTTTTTTTCTTTTGGAACTACAAAATGAAGCACAATTCATCTCTTCTTTGGTACACAAGTCCTTTTTGGTCCATACATGTTAACATACTTGATAATTCTTTCATTCTCATCAATTGGAATTGATTCTTTTAGAATCCATATCCTTTTGATAGAGTAAAGTCTCTTATATTTAATAAGACATCTATGTATGAAGGATTCATAATTTTCTTTTCAAAAAATGTGTTAACTTTATTTACTTTTAAATTTGTGTGATATCCTAATCTGACCTTATTAAAAATTGCTCTTTGTGAAGCAATGATATGTTCAAGAGTTTTGCTTCCTTGAGTAAACTTGTTTAGAAGCTCATTTGAGTCTTTAAGCTTGCTTTTGTTTTTTTCATGATCACACAAGAGATTTGAATAATCATTCTTTAAATTTATAATTTGGGTTAAGAGTTTTTTCTTTCTCAGTATCAAAATTTGAATTTTCTTTTGATAAAGTATCCTCAAATTCAATTTTTAATTTGTACAAGTTTTTCTTTAAAATTTTGTTTTCTTTTGAAATGTTTAAAAAAATTTCATCAATTCATTAAAAACACATTCTAATTCATGAAGAGTATAAGATTTAGGATTTACCTCAAAAAGATCTTCATCCAGTATTTCTTCATTCTTTAATGCCATAAGGTAAAAATTGATCTTCTCTTCTACTTCTTCATCGGTAGAATCATCATTACTTGAAGTGTCACTCCCACTCCAAACCGCATAAGTTTTATCTTTCTTCATAAATCTCTTCTCTTTCTTTTCATTCTTCTTCTTATGTTTGACATTAGGACAATCTATCTTTATGTGTTCGGGCTTCTTGCGTTCGAAACAAATGATTTCATTCCTTTTGTCCTCCATTTTCTTCTTTTCTTTGAAATTTCTTTTTTTAAATCTATCTCTTGATAAAAAAATTCCAAATTTTCTTGTTAATAGAACAATTCATCATCTTTTTCTTATTCACTAGAAGATTCATCATTCTTCTCAACCACTGCTTTTAAAGCAATTCATTTTTCTTTCTTTGAAGGCTTTTCTTCTTCTTTTTCTTTTGTAGTTTCTCTATTGTTAAGCTTTAACTTAAAAGTTATGAGATTTTCAATCAAGTTTTCAATAGTCAAGAAGCTTAAGTTCTTTGATTCTTCAATAGCATCAAATTTTGCTTGTAAAGATCTCAAAAGCTTAGTGATAAGCTCTTTTTGAGTGAATACTTTGTCAAGCCCCTTCAAGTCATTCACTATTGTGGTGAATCATTTGTACATTTTTCTAATCATTTCATTTTTCTTCATTGTGAAATTTTCAAAATTTGAAGTGAGTATATTTACCTTTGTATCTTTGACTTGATTTATGCCTTCATGAGTAACTCTTAGCACATCCCATATTTCTTTTGCCGAGTTACAAGCCGAAACTCTATTAAAATCAGTAGCATCAAAAGAACAAAATAAAAGATCTATAGCTTTGAATTATTTGCTATTTTTCTTTTATCTTCAGAAGTAAAAGCTAAATATTCTTTTGGAGTAATTTAATTTTCCACCATAGGAATATTTGGTCCTTTTTTTACCACTTTCCAAAAGTCACATTCTTTGAAATAAATGCAAACTCTCATTCTAACTTTTCATTAGTTGTAGTTGATTTTATGAAATAGTGGTGGTCTTATAGAGCATTGTCTTCATAAAATATGGAAGTATAAGTGGAAGTTATATATCGTAAGTTCTAAAAATCGTGAGATTTTATATAAATTAAAATACAAGCTTTGATACTAATTGTTATCCCACTATGACAATATTTCTAGAAGGAATGAATAGAAATTTATAAATTCTAATGCAATATTCAACTTAAATGCAAGATAATAAACGAAGTATATGAGCAAAGCAATAAAAGAAATAGAGATAGAAATTGCTTAGCCAATTTTATAGTAGTTTGGAGCTCAACACCTCTCCTACATCCACTACTCTCAATATCAACCCGATATTGAGATTCCACTAATCATGGGTTTGCAACCCAAATCACTATAATAGTTTCACCGGGATTTCGTCTTTTACAATGGGATACAACCCATTAGTTTTTTTCACTAAAGACAATAAATTTACAAGTCTCTCTTAGGATTTTACAAGGTTATTTGAATGATACAAGTTGAAGCACAAATAGCTAACACTAGTACAAGCTAGAATGAATACAAAAAATATAAGTTTTAAGCATAACGTGTTCAAAATACATAGAGAATAGAATATTGAAGCAAGAGCAATGAAATAATTTCTTTGGAGCTTGGCAAAAGTTGTTCTAACTTCTAATAATCTTCTATTTATAGTCTTCAAATATTGGTAATAAATTATGACCATTTGGTGTGTATTTAATGCAATCTGGCTTTGAAATTTACTTTCAACAGCTATAAATTTCAACAGATCCGTCTGATGTGACAAGTCAACCATCCATAATAATAATTAGGGTCTTGTAATAGTCGTTACATGCAAATGTGTAACGGGCTTGAAAACATGTAACGGCCTTTGAATATTCCTTATATTTCTTTGATGCAATTTGGTCCTTTCTCCTATAATGGTCGTTATGATTCCATTAATGGGTGTTATCAGTTTGTGAAGGGTGTTACTCTTCTGTATTGAGCTTGAATTTCTTTTTTGTGTCTCAAATGTAGTTTGTTCCTTTTTTCTGTAACGGATGTCATCAAATGTGAATGGCATTACACTTCTGTGACAGGCTTGAAAGTTCGATTCTCTTAATTCCAGTCAAGAAATCTTCAAACGAACACAATAATATTATAAAAAGAAACAATATAGTATAAAACTAGATTAATCAAAAGTTTTAATGACCATCATCAAAGAGTCAACACTCGTTACCTCAACTAAGCTCTGTTCTTCAAGCTCTGATTGTGGACTTGTGGTATGTTGAAGCTCTAGTCGTTGATCCTCGTCATCTCTGTTAGTATTGATTTTCAATCAATTTGATTTTTTTTTCTTTTTTCCTCTCACAGATTTTGAAAGCTTCTGTTGGGCTCTTTGTTGATTTAGTTTATTCAACTATTAAAAAAGCTTCTACTATTGATTGGGCTCTTCTGTTGTTTATTCAACAAAAATGAGGTTATCAGCCCTCCTTTTGATATCGATGTGAAGGAGATTGAAGGATGGACTGTAAGATTGCTCCCCTCGAGACAGTTCAGAACCAAACAATGTCTAAATTCAGTTTCATTTAAGTATTTTCTCTTTACCATGAATATCAAGCTATCATGAGCATGCTAGAATCTGTTAGGAACAAGTTAACTTTGCAGGTTGTTATGGCAGAGTTCTGTTAATATCTAGTTAAAGTATTTGATGCATTGTGAAATAGCAAAAAATAAGTGATTTTTATTTTCTAGAGTATGAAAATTAGGCGTCAAGGAACTATTTGATTTTGTTTGGCTGGGCAATTTTGAGGTTTTTTATGGAAATTGGCTTTATTCATTCTTGTTGAGAACTTCTTTAATGCAGCCATGGTCAATTTGTTCCCTTTCTGCTAAAATAATTTTACAATAAAGTTTATAATTTTTATACTATATAATATTAATTTAATTATTTTAATTCTGATTAAATTTTTAACTTTTTATTTTCTGTCTTTACTAATTATATGAGTCAACCGAATATAAAAATATTAATTTTTATACTAAAATTATATCTTAAAACACACATAGAGAACATTAATTACTTTATATATATTTTTTTATGTAATATTAATTACTTTATATAATTTCTTCTAGCTATGATAATGACATGTTTTCCTATCTTCAAATACGAAATGATGAAAATAAATATTTTTTTCAATAATTTTATATATATTTTAACAATAATTTTTTTATAAACATTTAAAGAAGTAATAAAAAAAAAAAAACAACAGTCCAACACCTTCACGCCCAACAAATCGAACCGGATGATCCGAATAAAAAGAGACTCAACCCAACACTACTCTACCCGATCCATTTGCTACCACCATCGACGCAACCTCCACGAACACTGTCTACCTTCTTCCATCATACGAAAAGCCCCGAACTTCAGATTAGGCTGCCTTTGAACTCTCTCCCAGCTTGTGGGATTCGGTAAAATGGGTCCGCCTTGATATGGGTATTGGATTTGTCTTATGTTTTGATTTTTCAATTTTAAGATTATTATTGATTCTATGCAAAAAAAATTTCTTGTAATTTTTGGGTACTGGGTTTTCAATTATTTGATTATGTATGTTTTTCTGATTCAGATTGTGAGTTGTAACGTAGGTTATTTCACTTGAGCTGCTCAAAATCCTTCCTGAGGTAGTTTCAGTTCCCACTATTAGATTGCTTTGTTCGTCAGTTTACTGGGTATTTTTTTATGATGATAATGGGAATCATAATTTGTTAATTCTTGTTTATAAATGTGAAAATGTTTTTAAGGAAGCAAAATCCTTTCTTGATTATTTTCACATTTTGTGAAAATATGAAAAAGAGGATTGAAACAGTACTACTATCACTACTTTTCTGACGTCCATTTAATTTTGGGACATGGAAAAGTTGAGGTTTTTAAGAAAGCAATTGTGCACTTTTTCTAATATTTTTTATTTTCTTGGAAAATTTCTGAAAAGCTAAAGATTTTTTGCAATGACTATCTTAAAGGACCTAAACTAGAAATGTGTTATGTGCACGCAAGATGATCCATAAACTGTTTCTCCTTTTACTTATTTATAGTTTCTACTAATCCTAGTTTATCCTTTTCTGTTTCTTAGAGGAGGTGGCAATGGCAGGAGTGCTAAAGAAGTTCTTCATTGCTTCAATGTTTATGTGGATGGCTCCTATTGCGATCCTTTATGCTTTTAACCATGACTTGCTTCCTGGTAAGATGTTCTAATTTCATATTCTCATTTATTTGGAATACATGATTTCGTTTTCAATATAACTTTTATATCAAACAAGTGATCATAAGACCATTGACATAATCATTGAAAGCTATTCATGCAATCTAAACGCAGTTCCTATAACTGAGTGGTGAGCGCCATATTCAGATTTTTGTTTTTTAACATTAAATTCTCACCATTTCCACTAGAATTAGACATGCATCACAGCAAATATTTGGGACAATCAGAAGTTTGCTTCTTATACCTTCTATTTTAAGCATCTATTTACTCTAATATGTAACTAATTCTGGTATCTTTGCTTAACAAAGGTATTTTATGAATCAAAACATCCCAGCTTCTATTTAACTCGTTAATTTTACTACATCTGGAATTTTTTTTGAAGAAAACAGAGGCCTTTGTTTTTCACTTTCCAGGGCTTTAAAGAGTCTACTGAATTTCCAGTTTAGAAGCTGGGATTTCCTTTTATATTTGATAGCCATATTCTTTTCGAATAAAACATTCCATTCGCTATTAAGTCCTTTTTTTTTTACTCAGTTGCTTTCGCTTTGAAACTGAAAAATGGAATATGATAACTCTTCCTTTATCTTTGTTTAGATGCTAATCACTTTATCCCATATATGCAAAGCTGTTAATAGATTAAAGGTGCTACTAGTTTCCACGTATAGGTGAATGTCCAAATTAAGGTAAAGATATGATATTATTAGCACGTCTTATTTAAGCTTGTAGTGTGGTCTCCAAATTGATGTTCATACTCAAATGTCTGGGTTGTATTTGTATAGCAATTTGGAATTTAATGATGAGTTCAATGTTTAAATGCTTGTGCAGGCATTGATTCATCCTTTCACAGCAGTCTCTATTTTAACGTGCGTTTATACCAAATAATTTTACCCTTGGAGACAACATTGTCACATGAATTTTCTCAAATTAAGCATTAGGAAAAATCTTATCAGATTTAGCTTTGAAGTCTTACAATGTTGAGCATTTTCTTTTGTACGTTGTCTACATAGTTTTGCACTCCCAACATTTTAGGCACTTGTACTTTTCTCCTTCTAATATAATCACGAGAAGTTCCAATTCTGTCCTTTGTTTTCCTGCTTGTAACCATGATGATTATGAATTTCCCTGCTTGTAACCATGATGAGTATGAATTTAATATAATTATAGATAAGGTGAAAACTGAATACTATAAGAAAAGGTAAAAATGAAAGGGAAATAGCCGAGGATGTTTCAAGCCTTTGATATTTTGGAGCACAAATGCATCTTATTCATTTGTATTAGTGGGGATATGTTTTCATGGGTTGTGAGCTCCAGATCATATCTCCCGCATTTTGATTTCATGGAAACTTAGACCTTAAAGGCTTGGAATTTTGTAATTATAATTAAGAAGTAGGTATGCTTTCAAAAGAATTTGGTCCAACTTGTTTGGTGGTTTTGGTTGTCTAATGCTAAACCAAAAAGCTTAGAAATTTATCCAAAAGTTAAAACAAATCTCTTGAATTATATTATGGAGAAAATTATGACCTAAACTATAGTTACCAATCTATTTTGGTGCATGCAGTGATGCACCCTTCTTAAAATGGAGGAAAATTTCATCCTAGGAATGCTGCATATTGTTTACAGTGATCAAGAAATTTGTTATCTGCTGAAAGGTGTCTAAATGCGACTCCTATATTAATGTTTGCTATACTTATCAAATTATGTTATAAAAAGTTGTAAAAAAAACATAAGTACCTCAATATCTGTTTTGCTCTTTTAGGTTGTTTATAATCAGATTACCTGAACTAGTGTAATCCATGTTGAGCAGGTGTAAGCCAGTTATCTCCCCATTCTTTGACGTTGTTAAGTGGATTCCTTGCTGTCATTTCGGTCAATATAGTTATTGCATTCTACATTTATATGGCAATGAAGGAACCTTCAGAAAAACACGAGCCAGATCCCAAATTTGTTGCCGAGGCCAAAGCTAGTGCAAGTCAATATACAGGTAAAGCGGAGGATTCTTCTTCCCAACCTCTGAAGAAAGAAGACTAGGATTACCCAAAGCTTAAACACTTAGGATAAACAGTCTAATTGAAGTTAAGGTTTGGCTATCACAATGTAGCTGGTTTTATTATGTTAGAATTTTGTATAATGCAATTTTCCAAATTTTATTGTACATCATCTTTGGTTGGTTTAAGGAGTTTGAAATGTCTATTTATAGTTTGCCTAGCTTTAAAATTAAAAATTGTCCAAACAGATTCTTAGCTGTTTTGGATTTTATTATTAAAATGTCAAAATTATTAATTTTCAATTTTTTACGGCTTCTAGTTAATATCTTTCCTCCATAAAAATGTTTATGGAGTCTCTAAAGTTAGTGATAGAGATCTAAAGTTTGAATTTTCAATCAGAGTCAAATTTATTTCAAAAATTTAATTAGAGTCAAATTTATTTTTAAAAAAATTAAAAATAATCCCTCCACATTTTCGCATGATGCCAACTGCCTAGAGATCACATGACCTGATGAACATATGCATAAGGACTAACCGAGTGTGAAAAATATAAAAAAAAAAGGCCATAGAAGATCATAAAATTCAACAAAGCTGTCTAATTAATGATATCACATATAACTGAGTGAAAACTAATAACTAAACTACAAATCATAACATGAAAAGGAAAAAAAAATTGAAAATTTCCATATAAAAGTTGATATTTCATTGATTTTCTTCCAGCATCCAAAACAATCTCAATCTGTAATATCAAAACATAGTTTCGCCTCATCCCAAGGACCATTTATCTCAAACTTGTATTCCTGAATTCTAATGAGCCAACAAGGACACACAACACTTACAAACACCAATAAACCTAACAACAGTACAAAAAGTAACCGGTGACATGTATAAACAAATGCCAAGGTAACAGCCATCAAAACTAAGGAAAACAAAAGATGCAAGCGGAAGGAGTATTTCTTTATGCAATAAGTGATAAATGGAGCGAAAAGAAAGACTTGCAAGGAAAATAGCATTATGGCAAAAACATGTAGCCTTGATGGTAGGCGAGAAGCAATAAAAACTGAGGCAACAACAGAAGCATTTAAAGAGATACAACTGGTCAAGTTTGAATTTTTAAGAGCTCCAGGAGCCCTTATTGTGGATCCTGAATAATCATGCATGAAAAGATGAAGGATGATAAGTGAGACAGTTACTGCCCAAATAGAATCTGAACTTATGGACCTTGTGAGAGTGTGATAAATAGGAGCCAACACATATAACCCAGTGGTGAAAAAAGAGATATTTAGAGTATAATGGAAGAGAAGTTTGAGAGAAAGCATTTCTTTGGTTAAAAGCAGCACAAGGAAACCTGATCCAAGAAGGCTAACATCAAGAAGCAAGAGGGAATTTTCATTAAGGATAGATTGCAGGGTGTAGGTCCAAACCAAGCCGACAAGTGCAACAATGCACAGATACTGAGAGATGGAAACCGAGTCTTTCATCACATTCAGCAGGTCTCTTTTAACAACATTAGCATTCATCACCATATCTTCAAGAAAAGAATCATCAGTGTGATTGTCATCAAACCCAGGTTGCATCCCTCCATATGCTACTTTTCTCCATTTAGGACAAGGAGAAGGGCTTTCATTAATGTTGAAATCCATTGCCATTCAACTATGCTATTGTGTCCACCAACACTTTCAACAAAAGCGATATTTATATTCCATCATTGCAGATCTTGCTCTATTTGTGGAATTTTCATCTCTCAGATTATTAGCTCAAAAACCTGTTCTATGATAGGTAATACAAAGGACAGTCATAATATTGCAACAAAAAAGAATGATATATAAAAATAAACAGAATACATTTCACGGAAATAAAGAAAATTAATAATCAATAAAATAAGTTGTGACACCAATAACAAAAGCCATCCCTGATACTACAGAATCTATCACTCCATTCACAAGCACATGATAGATCATTACATCACATTAACAGTGCTTCAATCACAGTAGCCAACATATTGTGTGGAGCTCGATGCAAACATAGATATAAAAAACAGAATTATTGGCAGGATAATATTCCACTTTCTCAATCAATTGACAAGTTATTCTACTTTTATTTTACTGCTCTTGGGAATATCTCTCATGACACATTTAAATTATAATCTATCATTTTCAAAAGCATCACTGGTAAAGAACTCAGTGGTTTATAATCCAACTCCAAGACTGGAAATAAAACTTTCCATAATTTTTAATTTATTTTGGCACAAGAAAATGATAAGATAATTGGAGTTTGATGCCTAATATTGTTTTCGAAATCCATAAAAATTAAATATTCACAATCATGTGGTAAAACCCATCACATTCATTATTCTACTTTCTTTCTCCATATTTCTTCTTTTTTATTTAACAGTGTCCCCTAAATTAGATTAGAATTCAACCTTCAAAACTCATTAATTCAGAAAGATTAGATATTTTCTTAGTAGGAATTAGATATGAAAGGAAATTATTTAATCTTTCCCAACTTGATTAAATCCTAGCCCTAATTCCTAATTAAACCACTAAAACTTTACAAATCTCTATATTAGTTACTTCCCATCATCCATAACAAAGCATTGTTTGCGACAAAAATTATCAATGGATGTGTTTAGAAGCTCCACTAATCGATATATCATAAATAAAAAAGTTTCAATAATAATGATAACCACAAAAAAATTGAAGAATCATGAACAATCCCCATATCAGAATAACCACATTAAAGCTGTATAATATATTTTCACAATCTGAAGAATTAGTGCATTCAAATGTTATATATTGAAATATAAGTCGGTATGTAATTTTAAAATTATGGACATTTCCTAATTTTGTATTTAATTAAGCGGTGATTATTTGCATTGAATTCTGAACTTTCCAAAACATGGAAATTTTAATTGTGTTTGCATATTTGCTTCTTTAAGTATCTAAAATCACAAACCAAAACCAACTAATAAATTCAAAGAAGTCTGGGAATTATGAAATTAGAGATCTGAAAATTTGTTATACAACAAATCAAACATACATATATATCTATAGTTATTGAGAGAAGGATTTTGTAGAAAACCCATTTGTGTAATGATGTCTTAATCTTAAAATCAAGCTCATTTGCAAATTTTTCAATGGATCGAAAACCCAATCTATATTAATATATGGAACCCATTTTTGGAAAACCTTTGAATCAAGATTTACAGATTTTTCCACTTTAAATTCAAAAATGACATAATCAGATAGTTTAAGAACAAAACCTTTGTAATGGGAGGCGGAGAGAGTGAGAAATGTATAACAGGTTGGTGGTGCAGTGGTCCTGTCGCCGGCAAGAGGAAGCTCCGATACAGAGAGAGGAGGACAGAAAAGAAGCATAAATTCCATTTGCTTCTTTTTTTACTTTATAAAATGTGTTTTTTATATTTTTATATTTTTATTTTTTAAATATGATAGTCAAAAATATATTTAATATATAAATTTTTTACATTAGAAAAAATATTACTACATTGCTATTAATTTTCAACTTCACATCCATTTTTTTCCTTACTAGTTAGCTTCTTAATTAAAATGATAAATATAATTGCATTAACCTTTTAATTTTATTTAAAACAATAATTTTTAGGTGATTTTACAATTTTTTTTATTTCTTTGTCTATAATATATTGATAAATAAAAATTCTCTTAATTATTATTATTATTAATTCTTAAAGTTATCCTACTAAATTTTTTCTATTTATATACCTATTTTATTTTATTTTATATCTTGATAGACAAATATATTTACTTGTTATAAAAGAATTAAAAAATTTATTTACTCCTTTAAAAATAATTATATTAATAATTGTAGGCATTTATCAAAATTTCAAATTAAGGATTCTAACATTTCAAGTCAATAAATTATATAAAATTAAGAAAATTTCAAGTCAATAATTTCTAGTATTATATATTGCAATTTATTATTATTATTATTATTATTATTATTATTATTATATGATTTAGATTATTATTATTATTATTATCATAGTAAAATTTAGATTTTTTATAAATTCTTAAAAAAAAGAATAAATATACAAATAAGCTCCATAAATTATGACATTTTATTTGCTTAGGTATTTTTTTTTATCTAAATAAGTCCCTAAATTTTTTTTTCTCAAATAAACATAATTTGAATAGAAAGGTTAAGTCTCCATCCAAATTAATCTATTTGAACAAATTAAAAATTTTGGGGACTTATTTATATCTGTTTTTTTTTTTTAATTTAATCTTATCTATTTTATTATTTATTTTTTCTAAATTTTTATTATATAATATATTTTTTATCTATTTTAATTTAATAAATAAATAAATTATTAATAATATTATATTTGGATTAGATATTTTAGGCTTTATGAAATTATAAATAATTTCATTTTATTGATCTTTTTAGCATCCTATTAAGTTCATTTTTTTTCTAGTAAACTTTTAAATAAGAAACAAAATCATAGTTTATGATATAATTTTAATAACTAAATCTAAATCAATAAAAAAAAAGTAAATTTATTTATCAACTAGACTAATTTTTAGAATTAATTCATTTTATTTATTATAAGTATTAAATTAAATAATATTTAATAATATTAAAAATTACTAAATATTTCATTTATTTATATGAAAAACTATAAAATATCTTTTATTTTGAATATAATTTTGAAATTTTATTTAATATAATAAGTTATTAAATAAGTTTAAAGTTGACTTAAAAATATACATTTAAATAGATATATCAAAATATAATTTAATAGTATATATATATTCTATTGAACGATAAATTTAATATTAAATATTTCTCCTAATGCTAGAAGATAATTGATTTAAAAGAAAAACTGCTTTTGTAAATAAAAGTATAAAATATTCAATACAAGTAATTCTTTTCTAATTTGCATCAAACTTTTCCAAATATTTTATTAATTTTCTAAATTTAATATTTGAAAGTTAAATTTCTTTTTCTTTTTTAATTTTCAATTTTGTTATTATTATTATTATTTTTTTAGGTATTTTACTTGAAATGGTACACTTTAAGGTAATATTGTAGGTCTTCATGATAAGATAAAATAAATAAATAAACACTTTCTCAACATTTATAATTTTATCCTACATATGTAGTTTTATTAATTTTATTCTAATTAAAGTTTTATTTATAATACTACAGTATACCTAAAGAAATAAAATATATGAAAGTCTTATTATGTTTCTATATTTGCATTGGATCATATTTGCACTAAAATTGATCTATTTTGTTCTCTTTTTGAAATAAGAAAAAAAAAAAAAAAAAAAAGCCATTTTTTTAAAATTACATAAAAATTGAGAAACGTTTATATTTAAACTAAAATTATGACATGCTGATAAAAAAAAGTATAATAAATACTTTTTATTATATTAACCATATCACATAAAAAAAAAATTATGGTTATCACATAAAAATAGAAATCCGCAGATAGCATTTTGACCATTTTCAGAGAATAAATTTATTTTAATGATTTGGAAGTTGCAGTTCCAACAACCTGATTTCTCTACTTTGTTATGAGTCAGAACATGACAATAGCAAACCACAACTTCAAAAGATTAGATGAACAATGTAAATTAATTCTCAAGCCACCAAAATAAATTATCAATTCTTAGTTACAAAGTTACCGGAAAAGGACTGAAAAATTCAACAGCGGCTTGCCAAGGCAAACTCTGAATATATATCCTAACAGAATTGTGATAAATCAATAAAGAAAATAAGCAGTAAAGTAGAATTGCACAGCATCTATCGAGATGTTTGTTACAAACTAAAGAATGGCTCTCATCTACCTCACTTTCTCACAAAGAATAAAACATACACGATTGGTTCTCTGCAGGATCCGAGCAATGATGATTATGATGGGGACCCCCATTGCAAATCATGAATATTCTGTAATATCCGGCAATGAATTCATGCCATCGGGTGATCTAAAATGCCATTCGTCCAGCAAGCCTGCTTTCCAGTATCCTTCTGTCAATGGCTGCATCAATTGAACTCATCTGAAACAAGCACCAATAGCAGAAACGATCAATATATGAACTGCAATCACAAATCAGTCGACAAACCAGATATTTGATAGCTTGGTCCTATGCAAAAGATACCAAACTTTGCGAAAGAAGCTGACCTGGGCCAAGTCTGAATTCACTGTTCGACGATAAAAATAAATTTGTAATGATGCTACGAAAGAGCAAAAATCTGTTGGGTATCATCTTGTTCCCACCCAAACCCCCACACTTCGGAGTCAAAGCATAGGGCCAGTATATAACACAAAATTAAGATTTCAAATCAGCAAATATATACACTCCTTAACTGAGAATGATGATAGGATGGAGAACCTCGAGTTGATTCCAGCAAGCTTGTCAATATAATAAGTACTAACTACCAGCATAAATAACATGTACACCTACTTGAATTTTTGAGATAACCACACATTAGGTGGCATTGGCATGCAAACAAAAGAATTACAGTCAAAAAGAAAATAGTATACCCTCAATCAATAAGATTGAACTTCAGAAGATACTGACTCAGGGGCACAAACTTTTGCTAATTGCAGGGTTGTTGATGTTAAGAAATGATAAATTGGAAATTCATACAGAAAATACCTCTCTAAATAGGTAACAATGCGTAAACAACTGTATCTGAAAACACGAAGCATAAAGCCTACCCATCTGGTTAGATATGCAAACCAACTCCAAATTTTAAAGAGGTAGTCGTAACTTACCTGGCTAGTTTCATCATGCACCTGATACTTTGCCAAGGACATTCTTCTTTCCTCCTGTAAATATTTAAAGAATTAACAGGAATAACTAAAAATGTTCAATAATACCAGAATGCATCCATAATGCAGAAGCAACTTACCATGGACATTGCCTCGTCATCCCAAACCAAATAGACCTCGTTTACAGCCGGCTGGGTCACAGGAGCTTTGTTAGCAATTACAGGGGGTGGTCCAATAGATGGACCACCAGTATTTGGACCAGAGGCATAAGAATGTGAATTGGCTAATGTCCCACCTGCAGTAAATACACAAAATAACATATTACTGATAAACGGTCAAAAGAAGAAAAAAACCCAGCAGGCACTATCTCAATTAAAGAGCAATTGTACAGCAGATACGGGATTCCGTAAAATACTACTCCATAATATCCACATAGAATTAGAAAAAAAAAATTACTAAATGGTTCCTTGTAATCTAAGTCTACCAATTTATTTCAATAAACTATTCTAGTACCAAAACTTCAAAACCTTTTTCTTAATCCAAAATCAACCATGACAACTGACAGAAAATTCTTTTTGTTCTATTTTAATATCAACTAATAAGGGACTAGTAATCAAACCTGGAAAACTTTGAGTATGGTAGCTAGTTGTCAGAGAACTGTTAGCTCCTGAATGCACATCCACAGAACCTTTAACTTCTGCAGGGGAACTTGACGGAATATTTGTTGAAGGTAAAGGAGCAGAAAATGATGAACTTTGAGGCAAATTATTGTTAACAACAGGAAATAATGGCTGTGATACAGGAATAGGTGGTGTAGATGAGGGCAGTCCAGGCGGAGTTACTTGTGAAGGTTGGAGTGAAGGTGAGGGCAGAGGCGGCCTCAAGTTTTGCACAGGAAACAATGGCTGTGGTGCATATCCTACAGGAGCAGTAGGTGGAATTGAAACTGCAGGAGGTTGTGGGAACCATGACTGCGGTCGAGGAACAGGCCAGCCAGCAGGAGGAACCGGAACCGTAGAACTGTATCTATAGCAAAACAATGAACAAACGTTTTCAATGAAAAGCTTGATCACATTATCCTTTCACACTCAAAAAAGACCACATGAGATAATCTTTGCCTACCATTCAAACAAAAAGCAGCCATGAATGAACAAATAAATGGAGGGTTTGTGATATCTTTAGTTTCTCCTAATTCTAAACTGAGACGTTCTATTGTCTTGGAGCCTCAATGCATCTAATGAAAGGCAAGATGAACGAAGTTTTAAAAGAGGCAATCAGTCAGTTGTAAGTACAATGATCAGATGGTTCCGAGCAGTAAATAGTGAAGAAAATTATGGTAGAAAACTCAGGCCCTTGTGATTGCACCTATGGTGTCAAGAATTTCTGGAAACAACAAAAATGCAGACACGATCATATATGATAACGTTACATTGGCAGTTGAGGTCAGGGTCCTAAATAATTAGTTTATTATATTTATCAATTGATATTTAGACAAAATAATTAAAACTATACTTCACTTACATTTCTCTCAAGAGGTTTTAAAAAAGGTACTAATTTTCTTTGTCATTTTTCCCCTTGAGATATAAATGGGAAAAAAAAAATTGGGGAGAGAGAGAGAGAAAGCTTAACAAACTTACAACAGGAAAAAAAAAATGGCCCAGCCTAGACTCAATCTGAAGTCCATAATAAGCTTCAGGGCTGAGCTTGTGCTCATAATAAGCTTCAGGGTTGAGCTTGTGCTCCTAATAATTTTTTTAATCAGTCTAAGCCCGGCAAACCTAGACCAGACTAGGCACAGGCAGTTAACAGGGCTACCTATAGTGCTTTCTTCTTATAGGAAATGAATAAATAAAATAATGGTTGGAAAATAATGTATTCTTGTAACAACTGCACACCATTTCTTATTTTCCTTAATTAGCATACTGGACTTGCTACTTGAGATGTTGCACAATATGGTGCAGTACACAGATTGGGGTTCTCTTCCAAACAGTTAAGTTTGGCATTTGTAAGTATATAATGGACAAAACATAAGTAGTTATAACATTTTAAAAAAAAAACTATTTACCAAATAACCTATGTCTGGTGATTCCCTTATTTATAAACTATTTATCTTTTTCTATCAGACAAGCTAGAACCCTTATCCACAGACAACTGAAAATTCATGAACGTAATAAATTATAAACTACTTTGAGAGGTATAAATTTTTTTATGTACAAGATGCAAAACTTAAGGCAAAAAATGTTTACAACACAGCTTTATATATTTGAGAAGATTCAAAATTTTGATAGTAGTCTGTACAAAAGAGGTAAAACATGATGAAAAAAGCTACTAATAAAGATGACAATGTAGATCAGACATGTTCTCAATGTCAACTAAAATTTTGCATAAAGCAGATGTATTGCATGCATATGGTGATTCATATATTGATTGAAACTTGTTCATTCAATAGTGGTGACTATGATCAATGCTTGCAGATGGCAAATAGAACATAAGTATGAAAACATACATTGGCTGCATTGCACCTAAAGTTTGTGGAGGATATCGAACGCCCAATGATCCTGGCACTACACCACTGACAAGTGGAGCAGATGGAACATCCACTTTGGCTACTTTTGACAGAGCCTCTTCTTCTGCAAAGAAGTTAATATTTGTCAGAAAGGAATGACTTTCTGCATGATGCATTTCAAAACTTTTTGTCAAACACACCTTCATACTAATTCCACTATCAGTAACTTTTGAATCACTTCACTTTTGTTATGAGACCAAAAAAGGATAAAAACAAAGTACTTCCATCTAGTTTCAAGCTCCAAGCAAAACAAAAGGTTCATATAAAAAAGGACAGGAAAAGGTTTTCAAAAAATCCTTCTTTATAGCTTCAGTTAAGGCAAAAGTTCTAGAAACATAAGAACAGTAAAGCCATCAAATGACTTTCAACTTGCACTTGCTGCAGAGAAGGCAAAACACACTGCAAGCCTAAGATAAATGCAAATCACATCATTTAAGTAATGTGTAAAACTCAATTCAGGGTTGCATGTCAGCATCAAACAATAACTAACTGGCTAAGACCAGTTTTCATTTTATTAATTAAGACCTGACAAGATGCTTAACTAGAATTCAACCAAACCAAAGTAGATAAGACTAGGTATTTGAATCAAATCATGCCAAACTAAATAAATAAACAAATAAGATAGAATGTTCTCATTTTCAAAGGTTACAATCACATGCATCAATCGGAATCATGAAATCATGAAATCAACTAAATTCAGCCATATAAAACAAACCAAATTGCCCAGACAATGCTGCGGGTACGTATCAACTCAACTCATCCTTGACCCAAACTTAATAGGAGTTGGCTACATGGATTCTTTGTTTCCACTCTGAATGGTTCTAGGCTACGCCTTCCAATAATTGTAATGCCTATCATTTCTGTGTAAATCTAATTTTTGTTTAAAAATATTAGTTTTTTCTCAAGATTGACTTTTTTCAATTTGGTCAGGAGTGATAATCATAAATAGCAAGTCCATGTTTTTGTTAAGGAAGCGGGATTGAAAACACTGTAATTTAATATTAGGGCCAATCCACAGACTTATAGTTTCATTTGAGGCATAAGATAGTCAAAATACTGTTCCAGGAACAGTGAAAACTTGATGCATTTTAGTATATATAATACTTAAGGATCAGTTAAATAAATCCTTCTCTGTTCAGCACAACTTATTAAAACTAGATGATAACTCTCTTATGTATGGAAGTCGAATTATATCATATATTGTGGGGAAATGACTTTGAAAGGGAAAGCAATGAAATTATGACACACAAAGCGTAACATCATCATGATAGAAAAAAGTCCTCTCCCTTCCTAATTTTCAGAATTACCTCACCCAAATTTGGCCTATCACAGGAATTAAATACAGTTTCACCTCATTCCCTAGAAAATCTAACCTTAATTTAAAGTCTTCCCAAGCAACCAAATCCCATTAAGTTAACAGATAATATAAATTTACACAATTGTTTAAGAAGCAATTTTCTAAACAAACTAAATCCATGCTCAAACTGATTTGGTTTTACTTCTCAAACAGAACCAAATTGAATGAGAAAAATTTCATGTTGGTAACTATGAACTACTTTCCCATCTTCATTCCTTACATGATTTCATAACTAAGCTATGTCAATGACAAACAAAGTAGCTGCCAAAACAACAAAACTAATGAATTTCACCATTCAGGTTATCGTGTAGATTTTCTCTCCCAATCAACACTCATTTAATGATTTGATCTTCCTCAATGTTAATTCACTTTTAATTAGATTGTCCACAATTTAAAATAACCTCAACAAGGTACATCAGTACAAGTCTACGCTAGCTAACAAATCATCCAAAACGCCAAAGACATGACCAAGGTGTGCACCTCAGTTAAAATGCATACACCTATCAGGACTCCTGCATGAAATTGGGTGCCAGGAGCGCCTCAAAGATATCTTTAAAACATAAGATAGTGGCACCACTGGGTATCTATACAGACTAAAACTGAACTCACAAGTTTAGAAAAGTGAGCCCATTCTAACTCCAATTGGCGATGGGAGAAATACACATTCCATGTCACATTCTCTTGACCTTGCAATCCATAAATGTCAATGAAACTAAAGGAAATAAAGAGAGGGGAAGTATTAACAAGTTGTATAATCCTAAATCTCCCATTTTACCAACGATCACACAATAATAAAAGGGAAAAGGTAGGAAAAATAGCAACTTAACTCAATTGAATTTTTTTAATTAGAATGATAACTCAAATTTACACCACCACATAACAAGAAGCAACTAACTGAAAACTACAAACATGAGTCAAGTTGCTTGCTTACCTTCTTCACCATAGTGTGCAGCCAAGATATCTGGTGGAATTCCTTGCATTCCATATATTTCAACATCAGTTGATTCTCTTCCAGGTTTTGCATTCGGAACCCTGAAATAAGAGAAAGTATGAAACAAAAATATTTTCCAAGATCAAAAGAAATCCCAAAAAATAAAAATTTTTATGTTTAAACAAAACCAAGCATTAGTTTTAAAAGAATCCCAAATCACATTCTGTGTCAAAATTGAAAATTTCTCGAGAAATCGATAGAAGATTACTTGGTAACGCTCTCTTTATGGACCTGGAGGACATGGATGGCCATACCACCGGCAGTCGAGAGCTTCTTGTGACAAACATGGCACTTGAAGTGCTTGGCCTTTTGATGCTGAACTAGAATCTTCTCGTCATCGAATTCTCGATCGCAGTAATAGCACCATACTTTTGACGATGCTCTCTTCTTTTTCTTTCCCATTCTTTGGATGGCTAATTGTTAAATTAGGGTTTCTCTCTCGCCGGTGTTTTCTGATCTGTTAGATTGATTATGATTTAGGAAGTTTATCGAGGTATCATAAGGACACCTCCTTTGCCATGTCAGCTTATGGTTTCACTCGTAGGTCCCACGTATATACTTTTTTAGTGAATTACATAACAGTTTTATATATTTTCAATTATAAATTATATACTAAAATATATTAAATTAAAATTAATAATTCTTCACGCACCAAGTCATGTAGTGATTCAGTTTTTTTTCTTATTGATTACATTTTAGATTTTAGATCGTAAGGCTTCAATGTATTGAAAATGATAATATGAATTTAAAACAATTAGCCTCCACTCATTGATTTTATTTTTAGCTTATCAAATGATATTATTTTAACATAGATTTCATTTATATATATATATATATATATATATATATATATATATATATATATATAAAGGATTTATGTGTTAACATAACATATATATGAAAGAAAATGTAAATTACTTAAGATTACCTGATAATCTATTACTTAAATATCGGTGCTGATTTAAAAAATATAAAAATTAATATCTGAGTTTAGAAATTTTGAATAAAATTTAGAGAAATATTACAAAAGACTAGGAGAATAGTTATAAATTAAAATATTAAAAAAAAGCCATTTTTTATAAAGTATTTAAGGTTATAAAGTGATATAGAAATTATCTAAATTTAAAAATTTAATATAATATCATTAATAATATATAAAATAAATTTGGTAAGTTCATTTTCAAAATAAATTTAAATACTATGGTATATAATTTTCCTGTAATTAATACAACATAAACATAATTATTATTCTACAGTAATAGCAAGTTAATTGCACAATAATATTATTGGTACCACATTAAAAATAATGATAAAAAAGGTGATATTATGGCCAATTTTCAATTTCAACATTTAAATTTTAAATTTTAATTTCCTGTTATCAAACACCTTTAATTCATATATAGTGATGCAAGTTTGCAAGTGACTCAGTGTTTAACTCGATAAAAATTTATTAGTATTTAATTTATTTTATAAATAAATTAAATTTAAATTTTATTTTAAAATTTAATAAATAAATAAGTGAATTTGAGCAAAGCTAAAACTCGACTTAATAGCTCGTGAATAACTCGATTAATCAATTATAAAATCATTAACATACTCCTGAGTACATTTGCGAACAGCTCGATAAATAAATTTATGAATATTTCTATTATTAGTAATAGTAGTAGTAGCAGCAGCTAATAATTTTGATACTATAAAAAATATATTTTAATATTTTTATAATTCAATTTTTTAAAATATACATACTTTTAATTTTATTATATATGCATTTTAAATATTTTTACAAGGGAAATAAATTATATTATTCAATTGCATTTTTAATATAAATTACTCTCTATTAGAAAAATTATTATTATTATTTCTTAATAATAAAATATAATACCTATTCACTTAATTCATAAAGTCATATATGTTTCAATTGTTGAATTAGTAGAATAGTATAAATATATAAAATATATAAGTAAATAGTTTGATAATGTTATATAATTTTTTTTTTCCAAAATCAATACTACATTACATTTTTAAAAAGATATGTAACTCTTAAATAAATATTATATAATTAAAATTATATTTTTTAATATTAATAAAATTTTATATTAAGATTTTGTTAGTATTATATAATCTAATATTTTAATTGTTAAAAATATATTTTTTTATTATTAACATATTTAAGATATATGAAATGCTTAATTTTATAAGTAGAATTTTTTTTAACTAATTAGATGTTTTTATTTTTATATTAGTATTAAATATTGATTGTTATAATTATTTTATTAAAAATAAATATTTGAAAAGTTAAATATTCTGATTAGTTATAAACGAGTTAAATTCGAGTTTAATTTAATTATAGTTTTATTGAGTCAAATTCGAGTCGAGTTTAATTATAATTTATAAATAAATTTTTTATGAGGAGTTCAGTTTGTTTAATAATTAAAAAAATCAAATTTAAACATTATTTTCAAATTTAATTTAGAGTTCAAAAAATATATTGAGCCAAGCTTTTAAAGCTCAGCTTGGCTCGACTTAATTACAGCACACTTAATAAGTAAAAAAGAGTCATATAAATATATATATATATATATATATATATATATATATATATATATCATCACCCAATTAAATTAATTTATAAATGAAAATATTGGTGCAGTGATAGTTATAGTTTCACATGTTTTTAATTTTATTGTTATATAATATATTGGCACAGTTATAATAATGAGTGGTCGTGATTACAAATAGGGTTTTATTGTCATAGTAGAAACAATTCATTTGTATTTTATGCATACTAGTTGGCCGCCAAAGAGTTTATTCTATGAGATTGATTATATTGCATGCAATTTCCTTTTTAGGTTCTAGGAAAGGTGGAAAAGATATCTTACTAATTGGGATATTGTCACTTTACCTAAAGATATTAGGGGTCTTGGAATTCATCGGGGATGAGAAAACAACATAATTGTGCTTGGTAAGCTAGTATGGTAAATTATTGGTAATGAGAATAAACTTTGGATGGATATTAATAGACATAAATATTTAAAAAATGGGGATTTATTTGCTTAGTGAACAGTTTTAAAAAGCTATAAGTATGGATATGTTTGGTAAGTTGAGGATGAAATCTTGAAGTGCATATTTTTAAAGTCATTATTCTTTCCTAAAAGATTAGAGTAGTTAGCTAATATTTTCTCCTCATCAAAGTCATTATCTGAGTCAATTATTCATTTTTAACTTTTTCTTCATCAGAATCATTTTCTTTCATGTTAAAAGTTTATTTCTCACAAAAGCTAAAGAAGCTCTCAAATCAATATCCATCACATCAAACATGTCTTTATCCCACATCAGGACATGTTTTTTATGTCAATTCATCTCATCTCTTAGTTAAAGCAGTTAAATGACTAAATTTCTCTTATCTTTCATTAGGGGCACATTTTCTAAAGTCATCAAACTATCAAAAGTTAAATAGACCTTATCGATAACCTAAGACATGTCTTCTAAATATATATTTTCTCGAGTTAAGTGTTCAAGTAAGATAGCTTTTCTTCATTCTGAATGGCTTTTTCCTTCAAATTCATCGTGTGTGTCAACCCTATTATATCCAATTGACAAAGCGTTAACTCAAGTCTTTAACCAATGTGTCAGTCCCATTAAATCCAATCGACAAAGCATCAACCCATGAGTATCTTCAATTTTAAACAATCGAAATAGCTCCATTTGTCTTCTTCATAAATCATGCTACAACAATAAACTCATAAACCTCCTAAAATCAATCACATTTCTCAAAAGGGTTCAATCCTCTCAAAAGGATTAACCCACCATTTATGGATTATTATTGAATCCCAAGCTCCTTGGAAAGAACCACAATCAAATCATGCTTCCCAAACCTCTTAAAAAGTTTAACCTATCACCTTTGAAACCTAACTTTCAGGGGTAAAGAAAAAACCTAATTATCAGAATCCATATGTTGTATTAAGCATATTCCTCAAACCTATAGAAAGCCCTTAATCCAACCTTAAGTCAAACTCTCAAAAATCATCCTTGGATCGTCCAGGTAGCCAAGCCCTCTAACAAAAGTAAACTCATCTATTCTCAAATGGAGCACAAATTAAGGTCAATAAAATCCAAACCATCCAGGCCACATTGGATAGTCCAAGTAGACAAATTGTCTTTCTAAAAAGTCCAAACTCATGTGGTAAAGCCTCATAGTTAGTTGAAACTTCTAACACCATACCTGAAATGAATTCATCCCATCCCAAAAGAATCATCAAATCCTATAAGGTGAACCTACCAACTATTGGATAGCCTCTAATGCTGAGTCAAAGCCAGCCACAAATTCATCTTCCTTTCTGAAAAGCACCAATGAACCACACAAGGAGACTTCCAAATCACCTTTGGAAAGAACCAAGCAGACAAACTTTCATTGAAATCCAAAAAGCCCATTTTTGCTTAAATATCTCAAACTAAAGTCAATATTTTCATCCAAACCATAACTGATTCACTTAAGGTTAAACTTTACCATAACCTTCCAATTTGATCCTTAGACTGAGTAAGACTTTAATCAATCTGACAAGACCAAATCTAACCATAGCCTTCCAAAAATGACATTTATGATTTCAACCAATTTGATAGGACCAATCAACACAAGGTTGTATCTGGCCATAGCCTTCCAAGATAATCTTTAAAACATAGAATGTGTAGTATTTTAACCGATCTAACTTGATAAATTAACTTAAGGCCAAACCTGACCATAACCTTCTAAGATAATCCTTAAACCTAGACTGACGAGAATAACCAATATGAAAGCATCATCCTTCACAATCCCGCATACCTGACCCAAACAAGATATGATTTTAATTAGCACCAATTTGACAATATTGTCAAAATTTCATTTTGAAGTAATAAAGCTAACGCGAAACAAAATACCAAAGTCCTTTTGAATGTCAAAGTGACCAACTCACCTTCTCTCATATCATCATCTCTTAAAAGTAGGATATCTCTCCAAAAATTTCAAATCACCCTTAGGAAGCCCAAGTCGACAAACCTTTCATTGAAATCCAACAACTCATCATTTGGACGAAACTCCGAGCCAAGGCCAAATAAATGTCAAAACCTTTTTGACTTTTAAATTGATCAAGTCATCATTTTTTTCCAAAATTATCTCCTAAAAGTGGGACATCTTCCTGAAACTTCAGTCACAAATTTGACACTTCTCAGAAAATTAGCACATTAATACTATAACGATTTGTTCAATCTTTCACTTATTTAAGGTATCCAATTCATAAATGCATTCACATTTTTGCATGCCTGGATTATACTTAGGATGCACTTCATATTAGACTCAAAGTCTTAACTCGAACAGATCAAAACTTATCAGACCCTCCTAGGGTAGCTTCAAATTTCATATCTTATCTACTTATGTCATAATTGGCATCATCATCAACCTATAATAGAGTTAGGTTCCTTTTTTCTAAAAAATGGTCATCCTAAGATAGCCTTAGGCTTCAAATCCTGTATGCTCAGATCCAACATAGTATCAACATCAGTCTAGTGCAGAGTTTAGACACATACTTCTAGATCTATCATAGAGTTAAGATTCCCTCCTCTAGACCAAACTTAGAATCGACCCTCCTAAGATAGTCTTAGATTTCATATCCATACCTTAAGTTTGATCTGGCATTAGCATAAACCTATAATAGGGTTAGGTTTCCTTTAAAATAAACCATCCTAAGCAACCTTAGGATTCACAGCCTTAAACCTATAATAGAGTTAGGATTCCTTTCTAGAGGCAACCTTGAAAGCTTTTCTTTCCTTTTTAGGGGCAACCTTAGGAGCTTTTCTTTCCTTTATAGGGGCAGCCTTAAAAGCTTTTCTTTCCTCTGTGGGGGCAACCTTAAGAGCTTTTCTTTCCTTTATGGGGGCAGCCTTATGAGCTTTTCTTTTCTTTTTGAGGGCAACCTTATGAGCTTTTCTTTTCTTTCTAAGGGCAATTATAGGAGTTTTTCTTTCCTTTCTAAGGGCAACCTTATGAGCTTTTTTTTTTCCTTTCTAAAGGCAATCTTAGGAGTTAGTTTTTCTTTCTTTTCTAAAGGTAGCCTTAGAAACTTTTCTTTCCTTTTTAAGGACAGGTCTTCGAAGCTTTTCTTTCCTTTTTAAGAGCAACCTTAGTAGCTTATCTTTCTTTTCTAAGGACAATGTCTTAGAAGCTTTTCTTTCCTTTCTAAAGGCAGCTTCAGAAGCTTATCAGACCTTCCTAGGATAGGTTTAGGATCCTTTTGTCCTAATATGATTGTGATAACCTGTGTTTACTATCATCGTGATTACTTCTCAGAAAAAGCAACCATGATTATGGATAGCTATGAACACTTAATTTTGCACATTGTAGCATATAACCATACTTATGTAGGATTTGGAGTAAGAGTCAAGCCTTCCGTAAAGCATTCAGACTTGACCTTGGAGAGTCTTAAGGTCATTTCAGAATGAGAACATGTCAAAACATATAACAAAGGAGCAAAAATGGACCTGAAAACCCGAAATAGACCTTGATAGCCAAAGTTGCCACTCTACAGGCTTCCCATTATCGCCAAAAGCCTAGGCGACACTTCCTCTTCTATAGGGCCACAATTGAGACTACCCTGACCTTGCCACCAAGCTGCCACCCCTTAGGCTTCTCATTGTAATAATCTATGTTTATATATATATAATAAAGAAATAAATAAATAATAAAAAAATGAAATAATGCTTTTATTAGTTAATTTAAACCAATCAAAGCACAAAATGAAAAGAAAAGGAATTCAGAAAAACCAGGATAAGAGAGAGAGAGAGAGAGGGAGGAGAGAGAAAGCTTCTGCCATCGATCCACCGCCTTCTAGTCATCCCCATCGTCATTGCCGACACCAGAAGAGAGCCCATAATCCAGCAACCCAACTGCAAAAGACCGGCCTCCAATAGCTGTCGGAATGCTGATCATGTTCTACCAAAGTGAGTTGTCAACCGAAACCTGATTTTGACCCCCATTTTCAGCGATTCCTTCATCATTTGACTTGTCTCATCACCAGTTTCATTTGGCACCAGTTTACCTTGATTGAATAATGGAGCTCCGGATCAAAAAATGAAACCTTAGGTCTTTTCTGGTTTTTTTGACTAGTGAGTTTTTGTCAACTCTAAAAATTTATTTACTTTTATGGAAATTTATTAAAGTAATTTGTGTTTATAATGTGAAATTTAGTACCGATATTGAGTTAAAGTCCGGAAGAAAAATAAATTAAGACTATTATAAAATCAGAGAAATTATTTTAAGTGATTCTAATATTTATTTGGAATATTATGAATAATTTTATGCATGGTATAATGAATATTGAGATATTTAAATTAATTGTTAAATAAGAATTAAGGACATAGTTATGTTATCGGTGTGAGTAAAAATGATTTATATATTTTTCTGAAGATGGTTGTATATTGTTGAGGAGGATGTGATGATAATAAACCGTAGGCTCTTGAAGGACAATAATTTAATTGAGTTTGATTATTGCTTGAATAATATTTTATTTTAAGGGGTTATGTCCTATTTTAGGATGCATTCTGCCGAATTTTCGATAGAATTATATAGTAGCTAATTGTAACACCTCAGACTAGTTTTAGTCTTTCTTTAATAGTGATATTCGGGGGGAGAATTTTGTTATTTATATATTGTGATGTTAATATGTATTTATGCATAGAATTAATATTTATGCATGTTATTTGAATTAGTTCTACGCAT
>CANXYC011949104.1:0-11538 GCA_948193065.1 Aleurites moluccanus | reverse complement strand
AAGGGTAAGCTTAAGGCCACCATAAACCTGTAGAACCCTCATATCCTGGGTCTCATACACATTTCATATTTACATCATATATGATTATTATTAAAACATTCATTTCAAAGATTTAGGTAATCACCATTCATACATATATATGATTATCATTAAAGAATTTCCCCTTATTCCTTACCGATCAAAAGATACTTCCCACGTCACTAAGGAACAAGGGTAACCCAATTATAACAATTTGGACATCAAAATATTATTATCCTCAACATCTAACTACGAAGCTCTAGAGTATACTCCTAATACATACAGTACCATAATACAATTCAATAAATATATATATAAATCAAAATGATTACAATGGAGACTTATTAGAGGAATGAATCAAGAAGCTCTGTCTTCTATATTAGCTCCCTCACGAGCTACACTATCACCTGAAATCCACAGAAGAGGAGTGAGCCTTTAACTTAGTAAGATATGAACATGCAATATAAAAGAAATACATCATTCCAAAGGAAAGGTCAATCCAAAGAACATGGGTAATAAAAATATGAAATGGTTATGCTTACAAGAACAAAAATGCTCACAATCGAATAACACTATCAAATTACATGGTAGAACTACAGAGTACATCAGTAGCCTTGCTACCTATCATAACAGAGCACATCGGTAGTCCTTGCTACCTTATCGCAAACACATACTTGGCCAGGCATACGCCTAGAGCTCATGGTCCCCTCTAGGTGGAACACTGATAAAAACCCTATCAGCTAGGTTCCTAAAGTGCACAATGGACTAATGAATTTACTCTCATTGGGAATAGCGTTCTATCTATAGGGTCATACGGTTGCAATCTTACAAGAAACATAGTGGTCACAAGACCTTCAATATATAGCATAAATTCAGTCAACTAACAAATAGGATTCATATGAACTTGGTCAAAGGGAAGATGACCAAGTCATTCATAAGATAAATATAGAAATCACATGAAACAATTATCATTGGTTTGAGAATGTCATGGGAACTTTAATTAATAAGTCATTAATATAATGTCATATTTGAGAAGGAAAGGCTTGAACACAACATTCCAAAGAAATAATATGCATGTGCAATGTTCATACTTACTTCAACACAAATTTATCCTTGAATTTCCCTCCATAGCTTGCTCAAACAATAATCTCCTCTAATTCCTTGAGTTCTCTTCTCCTATTAAAATTTTCCCAAATATTCAAAATTAGTGTTTTCCTTAATCAATAATACATAATATGATTCCTTAAAATTTTAACCATATCATAGTTTCTATTTTTTATTTCCAACATCAATCTAATTCATCTCTTAAAGAAAATCTGAATTTAATTTCAAAATTACTGTTCACGTTACTATTCATGACAACCCATAAATTCTGATTTCTCCCACATAATTATCATTAATAGCCTTAAAATGCTTGTAATAAATCCTATACACCCATAATTAACTATCCTAACTACCAGAATTTATTAATCTAACAAGAAAATGACATTTGAAGAAAATTTACTTTATTTCTCCAAAACTGATTTCCTTGAGAAAAACTGCTTGAAACTGAAGATTGATGCCTTAAAATGTGATAATCTAGTGATTTAATGCATTAATTTTGAGTATTAATGCATTAGAAAATAAATGGAACAAATATGAGATGAACAGAAGAAGAACGAAGAGAAGAAGAAGAAAAATCGTGAAGAAAAATCGCTACTGGGCATCTGGTTAAATAGGCTACTACCTCAAAATTTTAGGTTGCTAGCTCGCCTCGCCAATCCGCCTTGGCAATGCCATTTCGCATAAGCCAGCTCGCAATTGCCACTTCGCCAATTCGCTCCGGCAATACCACTTCACCAAAGCCACTTCGCTAATCCCACTCCGCATGTCCACTTCGCATATACTGCTTTGCATATGCCACTTCGCCAATCTCTCCTCGCCTAGCTCCACTTCGCATATGCCACCTCGGCAATGCCTTTTAGCCAAACTTGCCTCGCGAACTCCACTTTGCATATGCCACATCAGCAATGCCTCTTCGCCAAACTTGCCTCATGAACTCCACTTCGCATATGCCACCTCAGCAATCTCACTTCGCCACTTCGTTTGCTCGTATTGCCGGCTCGCAAATGCCATCTCCCATTTGCCGGCTCGCAAATACAAATTTCTGCTGAGCTGGAACCCTTCCTAAGCAACTTATATTTAATCAGCTTGCAAATGAGTTATAAATATCCAAACTCTCTGATTCTTTTCTTCACTTAAAATAGACACTCAGAGGTCCAACATATCCAAATTTCAAATCAAAAAGATATCTATACAAACCATGGTGAATTTTTAAAGTTCACCCTGACTTTACTGCCTAAACTCATCCGAACAAGTTTGAGTAATTTCACTCTCTACTGAGTTATACTTATCCAAATCTCCTGAAATTTTACAGCCAACATCATAACACATAACATAACATTTCTCATTTTGTCTCATTCAGCCTCAATCATTCCCAGAAAAATCAAACATACCCAGATTCCTGCAGAAAATAATGAACCAGACAAGAGGCATAACTCTTCACACACAGAATTTTTACAGAACCATTTTACAAAATTAAAGATGAAATATACATCTACAACTTTTATGTGTTACACTTTACTAAATTATTCCTTTAAAATCATGAAATCAGCCTCACAAAAATTCCCTACATACAGAAATTTCTGAATTCCTTAAAATATTTTTATATCCTCAATTAATTCAACAAACATATAATTAATAAAATAACCAAAAAAATGACAGATATTACATACTGCCTCAAATGCATCCTTGGATCACTAGTTCCATCAAATTTTTGCAAGTTTGGCATTTTAAACCTTGGAGGAAGTTCTTCATTAGTAGTATGATCCAGGTCATCTATGTTGTAAGACCTTTCAAGTACATTTCTCTCAAGTATGATTTGCATCTTCTTAATTTGCTTAGCTAATGCTTTCGACTTATCAATTTGAAAAAATTCCATGGGCTCTTCTATGATAACCTTTCCTTTAGTCTTACGATCTCTTTTGAGTTGGTGATCAACCTCATCACAAGGCCCTTCATCTTGAATATACTTGTTTTTGGAAGTAACTCCCTTAATGCCGCATGCATCTCCTTTTGTATTCAAGATCTTTCTAATTGTTTCCTCCATACTAGCCATCCTTAGATTGGTGCTTTCAAATTTTCTTTCAAACTATTGATTGCTCAAGTTCTAATAAACCCTCTTCTCTCTTTCCTAAGATTGGTTTAAAAAAAAAAGGATAGTTTCCTTTCAAGGCAATGATGGCTAAATGACAAAATGCTAATGTGATGCATGAATATGTATGCCTGAATGCTTAATGCATGATCTAATCTAACATCTCTATTTTCTTTGATTCAAACTACTTAATCAATGATCACCTTAAATCAGGATAGCTCTAGAAAGATGAACCCTTTCAAATATAAGCAATCCTGAAGCATACTTTGAACACTTGTTATTAGTTAGCCTTTATAGGTTTTCTAGCTAAATATTTTCTCTCTTTCCTTTGATTTTTGCCTAGGATCCTTTTGCAAAATATCCCAACAAGTTATTATCATTTTGCTTTAAAAATGTTTTTAATTATTCTTTTGTTTTTCTTCTTTTCTCATAACTCACTTCAAGTGCTAAAGCATAAACAATGATATGATAGGGAATTTGCCACTTTATTCATTACTAAGAAATGATTGTCATATCAAATTTTCAAAGGATAATTATGTAGGGAGTTGTATCCTTATGTCACTTCCTAATTTTAGAACATGACAATCCTAGGATACAAGAATAGTTTAAGGCTACTGACACCCGTAGAACCCTGCTATAACTTGTAAACATCACCTATTATAACATTTCTATATCCATGTTATCAATCTATTTGTCATCATCTATAATTAATTTTGTACTCATTATATCTCATTTCATTATATAACTATGACTAATAATATTTATCAACCATATTAAGTATAGTCATCCTCTTAGTTTATATAACTATGGAGCAACTAGAATTACATAGGAAATATACACAAATACAAATATTCTGAATTAAAAATAGCAGTCCGACTAATTTAAGAATTTCTGAATCAAACCTAGGAGAATTAAATAAGTTAATTTTATGTGAAATTATGGTGAAAATAAAGAGTTCAAAATATTTTAGAACACTGAAAATAAGAGTAAAGGCAAAATTATAAATAATGGCAACTTTGGGGGTAATTTTGAAAATCCACTATTTGGGATCTAGAAATGTGTCACGACCCACTTATGGATCATGACGGTCCTAGGGCACGGGTAGACTTAAGGTCATCGAAAACTCATAGAACCCATGAACAATCCAGTTATCAATCATTCAATCAATTTTAATTCATTTATCAATGCTTAAATTTCATTTATTACTTATAAATTTTACATAAATTTTGCCAGAGTTTCCTTTGAAATTTTAACCTTAATCCCGACTCAAAACCGAGTCTTTCATAAATTACACAGCCTGCACTAAAAATTATTTTTACACTCCCAATAATTTGCCATCCTTATACCCTCAATTTCACAGATCAATAATCATACATGACACTTCTAAATTTCTTTTAAAACATATAAATATTATTTTAGCATTTTCAGTACCACCGTCTCTATCACTTCACTATCATTGTGATTATCAATCATTATACATTACACATTACAATTTTTAATTTCACTGAATTGTCAATTATTTCAATGTTCATACATCATTATAATACTTAATCATCTAATTACATTCAGTACTATGGAGCTCTATGAGTTGACACTTTTGACTTTTAGAAAATAAAATTCTACCTTGATGTACTTGACAGTCCAAGTCGATGTCGAAAAAGAAACTGACTTGGAATTAGCCTCCTCTATCTCATTCCTGTAAAAATATCTTTTGTTATCAATGTAATTATTCTGAGAATTAAATCATGCATTCAAGATAAGACTTTCTAGTGCATTATAGATTCTAGTGCCATACATTCCTTTGTATCACCCAAATTTGCATCTAAATTGGGGGTTGAAAAACAGTTGATGTTAATACCCTTAGAAATATTTACTCCCTTGGATGAGAGCATAGAGATAAAATATGAATATCTGGGTTGTAAAGTAGAAATAAAGGGTAGAATTTTGCCAATTAACCTAGTAGAATTGTATGTGCTGGAATTGGATGTGATATTGGGAATGGATTGGTTAACCACTTATCATGCAGTAATTGACTGTTATGAAAAAAAAAGATTAAATTTCAACTAGAGGGGCATGATAAATTTGAGTATCAGGGTGATAAGAGTAATTTGGGAATTAAATTCATTTCTACTATTGGGGCAAGGAGACTCTTACAAAAGGGATATCCTGCATACTTGGCAAATGTAATGGATACTCAAAAAACTTCAAAGGGAGTTGATTAGATTCTTATAGTCAATGAGTTTTGAGACTTATTTCTTGAAGATTTGTCAGGTTTTCCACCAAAGAGAGAGATTGAGTTTGAGATTGAAGTCTATTCGGGTACAGACCCTATTTCAATCCCACCTTACATAATGGTTGTAATACCCTAGGAAGTCATAACTTATATGCATGAATTAATTCTCAATATATGGTTTAAAGGCATTGAAATTATGGGAAATAATTTTAGAGACACAGTAAGAAAGCGAACAAAATACTTTTCTGAAAATCATTGGTGTCAGGATCACTGCCGATAAATTAACTGTTCGGTCAACAGAAGAATTTTTGATTCTAACTAGGGGTAAAAGATCACATAAATGCAAGTGTAATTTTGGTAAAAAGAAAGAGGTGAAAAACATTTAGGAACACTGAAAAAGTAACCAATGGCAAAATCATAAATAAATAAAACTTCGAGGAGAATAATGAAAATTTGTCTGTCTGTATTTCAGAATGACTCTGAAATTATTTTTATAAATAAGTATAAATTAAAATAAGCCTTTTGACTCCCCACACCTTAAACTTTCATTTATTTATAATTTTATCATTTGTTACTTTTTCAGTGTTCCTAAATGATTTTCACTTCTTTCTTTTTACCAAAATTACACATGCATTATGATGATCTTTTACCCACACGTCAACTTTAGAAATTCTTCTTTTGAAGTTGATCGGACTGCTAATTTCTCTGCGGTGTTCCCAACACCGCCGCTTTCCGAAAAAGTAACAAGTTCACTTTCTAATTGTGTCTCTAAAATTATTTCCCATCATTGCAAGACTTACGAACCACAAACTGAGGACTAATTCATACATTTGAGTTAGGAATTTATAGGGTATTATAGTTTGTTACTGAAGGGGAAAGCCTGGACTTGGTTTTCTCGACGTATGGAGCCTAGATTATATGGTGATCATCCTCTTACTTGGGTAGAGTTCAGACAGGGGATGATTAATGAGTTTTTGATAAAAAGGGTGAAAACCAAGAATCTGATACAGTTTGAGCAGGGAAGTAGGATAGTTGAGGAATATGTTGAGGAGTTTATCAGGTTAAGCAAATATACTACATAGATTGCTCCTACTGAGGCAGATTTAATCAGCAAGTTCATAAGGGGTTTGCATGCCTCATTACATAATGCTCTACTTGCTACAGAGTTCACATCTCTGACTATTATCACTGACAAGGCTTATCAGATGGAGGAAAACTATAAGTCAGAGAGAGCCAAGAGGGATTAAAAGAGGAAAGAAGGACCAGGATCATAAGGCAGGAGAGGGGAGAGCAGCTCTCAGCCTTGATAAATTAAGTCAGTACCCAGGTTTTATCAGAGACCTCCATTTGGTAGTCAGAGGAGGAGGACACAGAGTAGGGGACCTTCAGTATAGTCAGCACCTGTATATTCACTGGGATCTTCTAGACCTGCTACACAGATGCCCAGTGTGCTGATTTATAGTTTTTGTGGTACAACGCACGGAGGGGAATGTCAACAACAAACAAGTGTCTGCCTGAAATATGGGCAGTATGGTTATTTCATCAGCGGATGTCCTTTATGGGGTGATCAGTGGCCATAGGAGGCATAGAGATTTGATGATATGGTTACAAGTACTATTTTAATACAGAATGAGATTGTTGATGCATTATTTGACTCTGGTGCTACACATTCGTTTGTTTCACCACTGTTTGCACCTAAGTTGAATAAAGAGAGGCAGTTATTGAGTGTGCCACTAGAGATAGCTACACCTATAGGGGAGAGTGTAGAAGTGAATTATTATTATCCTAGTTGTGTGATTAAGATTGATGATAAAATTATGCGTGCTGATTTGATAGAACTGCCTGTGTTAGAACTTGATGTGATACTTGGTATGGATTAGCTAACGACACATTATGCAGTTATTGATTGTTATGAGAAGAGAGTTAAATTCCAACCTGAGGGGCAGCCAGAGTTTGAATTTCTGGGTGATCGATGAGAATCTAGAATCAATTTTGTTTATGCTATCCAGGCTAGAAGGATAATAGGAAAGGGTTGTTCAGCATACCTGGCTCATGTGATAAATGTGCATAAGACTTTCACAAGGCTTGATCAGATATCAGTAGTCCAGGAATTTTTGAATGTCTTTCCTGATAAATTGCCAAGATTACCCCCAAATAGAGAGATTGAGTTTAAGATTGAGGTGTATTCAGGCACCGATCTGATATCCATTCCTCCATACATAATGGCACCAGCAGAATTGAAAGAGTTAAAGGTGTAATTGCAGGAGTCATTGGATAGAGGATTTATTAGACCGAGCAATTCTCCGTGGGGTGCTCCAGTGCTATTTGTGAAGAAGAGGGATGGCTCCCTGAGGATGTGTATTGATTACAGGCAGCTAAATAAGGTGGTTGTGAAGAACAAATATCCGTTGCCACGGATTGATGATCTGTTTGATCAGTTGCAGGGTGTTAGTCATTTCTTTAAGATTGATATGAGATCTGGGTATCACCAGTTGAGAATCAAAAAGGGAGATGTACCCAAGACTTCTTTCAAAACTTGATATAGACATTATGAGTTTTTGGTATTGCCATTCAGGTTGACTAATACACCAGCTGTATTTATAGATTTGATGAACTGGGTATTTAAGCCATTCTTGGATAAGTTTGTCATAGTGTTCATTGATGACATTCTTATCTATTCCAGGAGTAAGGAGGAGCATTCAGAGCTTCTGAGGAATGTACTACAGACACTTCGAGAGCATTAGCTGTATGCCAAGTTGTCTAAATGTCAGTTCTGGTTAACTGAAGTGTGTTTTCTTAGGCATGTGGTTTGTAAGGATGGTATTAAAGTAGATCCTCAGAAGGTTGAAGCAGTTGTAAATTGGTCTCGGCCTACCAATGTTTCGGAGATCCGTAGTTTCCTTGTTATGGCAGGATACTATAGATAATTTATGAAGGATTTTTCTAGAATTGTTGCTCCATTGACTAAGCTGACTAGAAAATAAGAGAGGTATCAGTGGACGAATGAGTGTGAGAGCAGTTTTCAGGCTTTGAAGTATTGCCTCGCGAGTGCTCCAGTGTTAGCATTGCCATTAGAGGATGAGAAGTTTACAGTGTATTGTGATGCCTTAAGAATTTGATTGGGATGTGTTCTGATGCAGAATAGGAGAGTGATTGCTTATGCTTCTCGGCAATTAAAAAAGCATGAGATGAACTATTTGACACATGATTTGGAGATGGCAGCAGTAGTATTTGCACTGAAGATCTGGAGACATTATTTATATGGGTCTAAATCAGTTCTTATTGTATAATGTTCATATCTTATTGAGTTGAAGGCTCACTCATCGTCTGTGGATTTCAGGTGATAGCTTAGCTCGAGAAGAAGCTAATAAAGAGGACCGAGCTTCTTGATTTGTTCACTCCAAGAAGCTTCATTGTAATTATTCTTTTGAAATATCTTGTATATTTACTAATAGTATTATGATACAATATGTATTGGAGTATACTCTAGAGCTCCGTAGTTAGTCTTTTGGGAATACTAGAATATTTTAATGTATAAATGTGATCGATGATATTAAGGTGGCATAGGATAAGGATCCATATTTACTAAAGCTAAAGGGAGATGTTCATAATGGCAAGACACCAGAGTTTATAGTAGAAGATGATATACTAAAGTGCGAGAATCAGTTATATGTACCCGACATTGATGGGCTACGAGATCATATTATGAGAAAGGCTCATTATTCTTCATATAGTATACATCTAGGGATTACCAAGACGTACCATGATCTGAAGGATGTTTACTAGTGTCCTGGTTTGAAGAGGGATGTAGCTCGATTTGTTTCTACATGCTTAGCCTATCAGCAGGTTAAGTTTGAGCATCAGAAGCCGTCTGGTTTACATCAAGAGATAAAGTTGCCAGAGTGGAAACGGGAGTAGGTTACTATGGATTTTGTAGTTGGTTTACCGAGGACTACAGGGGGTTATGACTCCATTTGGGTTATTATAGATAGATTGATGAAGTCTACTCATTTCCTCGAGGTTAAGACCAGCTACTTAGCATCTCAGTATGCACAACTTTATGTGGATAAGATTATACGGCTTCATGGAGTGCCATTGATAATTATATCAGATAGGGGTACACAGTTTACTTCTCAATTTTGGCAGAAGTTCTAAGATGCTATGGATACTCAATTACGGTTTAGTACAGCTTTTCATCCACAGACCGATGGACAGTCAGAGAGGACAATCCAAACATTGGAGGATATGCTGTGGTTATGTGTTCTGAATTTTAAAGGTAACTAAGATCAATATCTGCCACTGATTGAATTCTCCTATAACAACAGTTTCCATTTATCGATTGGAATGGCTCCTTATGAAACATTGTATGGTAAGAAATGCAGATCTCCAGTAAGTTGGGTGGAACTGGGTGAGAAACAGTTGAAAGCCCATAGTTAATAAAAGAGACAATGGAAAAGGTGCCAATTATTAAGGAACGAATGAAGATCACTTTCAACAGACAGAAGAGTTATGTAGATCCAAAGCGGAAAGATGTTCATTTTGTAGTTGGTATCCACGTGTTCCTTAAAATCTCACCTATGAAAGGTGTTATAAGATTTGGGAAGAAAGGGAAGCTTTCACCAAGATTTGTAGGTCCATTTGAGATACTTGAGAAGATTGGTAATATAGCATATAGATTGGCTCTTTCACCTAATTTAAGCCACGTTCATCCGGTATTCCATATTTTTATGCTACAAAAGTATGTATATGATCCATCACATGTATTGGAGGCACAAGATATTTGGGTTAATGAAGACTTGTCATATGAGGAGCTACCGGTAGAGATTATTGATCGACAAGTCAAGCAATTACGAAATAAGGAGATCCCAATGATAAAAATGCTTTGGAAGAATCAAACGATAGAGGAGTGCACATGGGAAAGCAAGCATGACATGAAGGACAAATATCCATTCCTGTTCTAGCATTGAGGTACGTGTTTATTTTAAATTCGAGGATGAATTTATTTGAAGGGGGGTAGAATGTAATACCCTAGAAAAAGCCTACTGATACATTGCAATTAGCATAGTAAATTTAGGATGATTTATGCATATCTACAATGCATTTAGTACACATTTTAGTTTAGTTTTGATGCATTTCATTCACAATAGTTAATGCTCATCATCTTAATTGTTCTTGGTGAATTTATATGAATTTTAATGTGTTGTTAATGTTTTTCAAGTTTGCTTAAAAGCCTATGTAAGTTTTCAAGCCAAGTTGAGGTCATCAAAGGTCAAAGGAATGAAAGAAGCAAGCTAGAGATTTATTTTGGTTTATGCCGACTCGGCAGCTCTCTCACTTCAGCTTGCCGAGTCGGCAACCTTATCTTCTGTAACGAGTCGACAACTCTTCACTTTACCTTGTCAAGTCATAATAGGAGGTCTTGACTACCCAGCAGCCTTTTATGCACAATGCTGAGTCCCAACAGAAGCAAGCTTGACAACTCGGCAATCCCTTGATGACTCGGTACGGGCTTGAAGGGGCACAACTCTTCGGAACATGATGCACTCTTTTGGCTATAACTTCCTCTATAGAGCTTAAAATTGAGTAATTCAAAAAGCTATAGAAAGCTAATTCGTAGAGCTACAAGTTACCACTCTACTATCGGGATGGCACTATATGAGGCATTATATGATCGGAAGTGCAGATCACTTATGTGTTAGGTGGAACCAGGGGAGAAACAGCTTGAGGGACCAGACTTGATCAGAGAGACAGTAGAAAAGGTCCCTATGATCAGGGAGAGGATTAAGATAGCTTTTAGTCGACAAAAAAGCTATGTTGATCTGAAAAGGAAAGATGTCTAGTTTGCGGTAGGTGATGGAGTATTTCTGAAGGTTTCCCCGATGAAAGGAATAATGAGATTCGGGAAGAAGGGCAAGTTGTCACCTAGATACATTGGGCCATTTGAGATCGTTGACAGAGTTGGCAACGTGTCTTATCGGTTGGCCTTACCTCCTCAGATGGGTCATATCCATCCGGTGTTCCACATATCAATGCTGAGGAAATATGTATCAGATCCTTCTCACATTTTGCAGACTCCCGATATCGAGATTGATGA
>CANXYC011949034.1:0-12486 GCA_948193065.1 Aleurites moluccanus | reverse complement strand
TATATATATATATATATGTTATTAATTAATATAATTTTATACAAGGAATAATTAAATAAATATAATAATTAACCAAGTATAATAACGGGTCCCCATGGGGACGGGAATGAGGATCCCCACGGGGTGGGGAATACACTCTCCGTCCCCGCCCCGTCCCCGCTAACGGGGAAAAAATATTCCCCATCTCCGCCCCATGGGGAGACAAATCGAAGAATCCCCACCCCGTTCGGGACAAATCCCCGCGGAGAACGGGGATTTCCCACCCCATTGCCATCTCTACACATTTGAGCTTCCTACACTAAACAATGAAGATTTTTATCATATTTTTGGCCTCATTCACATATTATCTGGTGGTCTCACATTTCTAAAAGTCCGCTAGTCATAACTCCTACGGAAGCAAAAATCTAGTACGGGTAGACGAAAGACTGTGAGGCATAACTCCTACGGGAGCAAAGACCTAGTTCGGCTAGGTGAAAGATCGCGAGGCACAAATCTCATGGGAGGAAGGCCCCATATTGGCGAGTCATCCCTATGGAGAAGGATTTCATAAGTCCTCGTTTGGCTAGACATATAAAAGACCTAGTTCGTGAGGCACAACTCCCACTGGAGGAAGCCCTCGCATGGTAAGGCATTATTATTATCCCTACGAGGAAGGATTTCATAAGTTCTCATATTGGCAAAGCACCCCTACAGAGAAAGATTTTATAAGTCTTCATAAGTCCTTATTTGGCGACGCATATAAAAGACCTAATTCAGCTAGGCAAAAATTCGCGAGGCACAATTCCCATGGAAGGAAGCCCTCGCATGGTGAAACATTATTATTATCCCTACGGGGAAGGATTTCATAAGTTCTCATTTAGCGAGGCATATAAAAGACCTAGTTCGACTAGGCGAAAGTCTGCGAGGCATAATTCCCATGGGAGAAAGCCCTCTAATGGCGAGGCATTATTATTATTCTTATGGCCCTCATCTAACGAGAAATATAAAAGACCTCATCTGACGAGAAATATAAAAGACCTCATCTGGCGAGGCATCATTATCCCTACGGTGAAGGTTTTCATAAGTCATCTATCTAGCGAGGCATGTTATTCTCTAAATATTTGAGCAACGAGGCAAACTAAAACTTCTAAGAGAAGTGAATTCTTATGGTTCGCCCACTATAGCTGGAGAGTAAGACCTAGTTCGACTAGGCGAAAGTCTGCGAGGCACAACTCTTAAGGGAGGAAGACCTTGTCAAAGCAAGGCATTACTTATAATCCCTAAGGAGAAGGTATTCCAAAGTCCTCAACCAGCGAGGCATTTCTCTTGAAAAATTCGCAAGGTGAGGTGGATTTCTTAAATTCTCAACTAGCGAGGCATATTATATTATAAGTTCTCGATCAGCAAAGTATATTGGACTGACTTCTTGATGAAGCAAGTGCTTTCAGAGTACTCTATATTGGAGTGGGGGGCTCGCGAATTATTAAAGACCTTAAGCAATGAGGCAAGCTAAAACTTCCAAGAGAAGTAGATATCTATAGTTCGCCACGAGCGAGACATATTCTCTATACGAAGCATAATCTATGAAGATGCTTATAAGGATAACATATTATCAGAAATTACAAATAATGACATCGAAATTCTGGAGTCATTGAAAACTACTCCTGCAGCCCATTCCTCTAGATGCTCAGAATGGTCTAGGAAGTGGGAGGCTTTTGATGAGGGATAAAATTAACCCCAATAAAATAAGGACACTTGAGACCTCGTGGTCCCACCAACTTCCTCTATAAATAGGAAGTTCAGGTAACTAAATGAGAGATCTCATTCTCCTCAAAGAAAAATCTATCTCATTTTCCTCAAAGAAAAATCTATCTCTTTCTCTCTCCCTCTCTCCATACAATAAATATATTTCCATGTATATCTTTGCTCCACAATATAATCATATTAACTTAGTTATCGAAGTCCTCGTTGAAACAGTCCGGCGAGTTTTTGATCCATCTTTCTCTAATTTCAAGTTACAAATCTATCCCAAAAGGAGATTCAACCTCCATTATAGGTATTTGATGAATTATTTCTCATCAAACATTAATTTTAAAAATAAAAAATTAATATTACAAAATAAAATTTAAGTTTTCTTTAAGTACTAACAATAAAATTTCCCTATTTTTATTAATTCTATTACTAACTTAAATTTTAAAATAATTTAAATTAATTATTTTTATAAAAAATAAGTCTTTCATCCATAAAGAAAAATGGTACATATCGAGAAAAGTAATTGAAAAAATTATAATTAAAATGAATATAAAATTAGTTTTATCCATATACTTCATTAATCAAATTATCAGAGTAATAATATTCAGATTAACAGTTGTAATTGATAGATCGACAGAAAATACACTCTATTTGAAATTGACATTAAATCATTTGATAAGTCTAATCTGTTAAAAATTAGACAAAAACTCATCTCCATTTAGGAGATATAAATAAATCTTTCATAAAAAAAAAAAAAATAATTCAACTTCCACAAGTGATAGGCGCACAAACAAAATAAATATAAATATAAATATAAATAAATAATTTTTATATTATTTACTAAAGAAAAGTTGTTGTATTTAAATTTATTTCAAAATAATCTATTAAATTGTTTATAAAATTTAATTTTCATATAATATGTATATTATGTAATGCTAATTTAATTATTTTTTGTTGGATCATAATTCAACCTCTAATTCATAACTCTTTGCATCTGTCGATTTGGTTGAAGACCCATTTGAAAAACTAAAGACCCAGCCAACAGTAAACTAAAGACCTTTCCGACTATAAGCACCTGAAGAGCCCGCTCTTGGGCTAGTAGGAGAATGAGGTCCAAAAAGAAAACTGTCATAAATCATAGGGATTTTTACAAAAATATTGAAAAAATAAGAAAAAATTTAATTTTATTATTGCAAAAATATTTTTATAAAAATAATATATATTTAAAAATATTACATATCGAAAAATATTTTTTTAAAAATTTGACATATATTAAATATATACTAAATATATATAAAAAACACTAAAAATAATAAATAAAAAAGGAATTGTAAAAATAAAAAAACATATATATGTGTAATTCCCTAAATCATATACTCGGAAATTATTTTTTTGGGTAATATTTGGTTAGTAATTTAATAATTAAGTGTGTATTTCATAATGTAGGAGAATAAAAAGCCTTAGTTTATTCAATGGAATGTCACAAAATATAATGAGAATATAATTATTTTTCTACATTAAATAATTGATTTTAATTATAATTCATATTTAAACATAAAATAATTATTTTAATCAAAACTTTAAATATGTAATAATTTATTATATATATTAAATATTTTTCTAATTTTATGAAATACAAATTTTAAATATTGAGGAATTTTTTTTTTTTTTTTATTCTTAAAATCAAAGGTGTTTTAAGAGTTTAAATATGATAATCTTTCACCTTTAAAAATTTCTTAAATTAAAAAAAAAATAAAATAAAAAAAAATAGTGTTCTTAACATGGGACCATAGAAGAAGATCCTGAATGAATATATAAAAGATTTTTTACGGAATGGGCCAAGAGACCAAGTTTAGGCCTGGATTGTTGCATGAAAATTAAAAAGCCTACCATTTCGATTAGATCTTGCAGCACAAATTTACATATAACTAGTTTTTTGTTTTCTTTGTTAAGTTTTAATAAGGGTTGAAATTTTATAATTTCATAATTTTGAAAACAATTTCATTTTATTAATTTGAGTAGTAAGAAACTTAATCCCTTTATATATTTATTTCATATATCAAATTAACGAATGATAAAATATTTTAGCTATTATAATTTTATTATTTATTTTATATTCAATAAAAAAAATATTAATATTTTTTTTTATTTCATATATTTTTATTTAAACCAATTAATTTTGTACTTAAATTAGGCTTTTATATCCATTGATTCCAATTATTTTGGTATACATTTTACAAAAATGATAATTAACTGAATCAAACATAGACAATAATGCATTATGTTGTAAAATTCTAAAGTAATTGTATAGCATAATGAAATATTAAATTACTGATGTATATACAAGGAATTGTAGTTGAAAATTAGAAAATATTCGAAGAATATTTATATGGAATACAATAATATATATATGTACACTTTAAAATAATACTAATAAACATTTATTAAATAATATTATAACTATTACAAAACATTTTATCTTTTATGCGTAAAATTTACCTTTAATTTATCTAATATATATTAATTTAGACTCATCAACAGAAAAAAAAAAAAAAAAAAAAAATTGAAGGCCCAATAAATAAAAACCAAAAAGAGTAGGTAATCAATAATAAATAAAAACAAAAAATAAGTAGTTAATAAATTTTAACTATTTGATTACAAAAACAAATCCCATATGCAGTTAATCAATCACTGCACCCCTCTTGTTATTATCATTAGGTTAGTGTACTCAGGGATGGTCAGTTTTTTATCATTATATCAGTTTTTTTAGGATAATAAATAAAAAAAAATATTGAGTATTACAATCAATTTGAAAATAATATTTTATAAATGCAATTCACTTTTTTTTTTTACCATGTAATTTTTATCAAGCTAAAGGATTTTTTAGAAAAATAAAAAATTAGTATGTCATTTCACAAAAATTTTACCTTATACGATATGTGCATTAACCATGGTTAATCAAATCACAGTAAGGATTTAAAAATTTTGATCCAAAAGCCATTATTAACAGGTACACGGTGTCCACACTTTGACCCATCAAATTGGCTAATAAAAAAATTATGGTTGCTCACATCAATGGAATAAAAAAAGAAGTTGCAATCCCACATCGAATTTGAACAAGTATCATTTTCTCTATATAAGTTAGTCCTAAAAGCATCTCCATTGCCGGGCTCAGTTACGCGGGCTTGTTACTCAAGTGAGGGCACCAAAGTGATGGGACATTAGTCAAGCTCAAATGGTTGGGTTCGGGTTGGCTAATTTCTGACTCGCCCATTCCAAGCCAGGAGTAGAACCAATTGGCTCTGGTGAAAGCGAGAGTTGGCTGGCTCCTAAAGTGGAAGGGTACCGCGTGAGGCTGGTTTCACAGAGCAGCGACCACCTCCCTCTCCTAGCAGTGGAAGGATAACGAGTCGGTGCCACTCGAGCCCAGTTAGCCAAATGGGCTGTGCTAACTGGACCATCATTTTTTTTTTCTGAAGCTTTAAAAATTAACTCTGACCGTGCTAACCGCCATTTTTTCCTTAGATCATGCGCAAATATATTTGTGTTTTTTCAAGGATTAATTATATTAATATCTCTGCAATTTTTATATTATAATAATATATTTCTATATTTTCAAAATTATACTAAAATATTAATATATTTTATTTTTGTTAAAATCTTTCTGTCCAAAAAATCATCAAATTATTTTTAAAAATTCAAAATATCCTTTCATTTTCATTCTAATTTTCACTTTTTACTATCAATATAACATTTTTAAAACCAATAATAGAAAAAATCACTATTAATGTCAAATCTTAAATTCTCAAACAGATAATAAATTATTAATTTAAATATTAAATTTTCAAACAAATGAACCAAATTATCATTTTTTTTCAATAAAAAAAAAATTATTAATCGCAATAACTAAGCCACATGGAATCAACCTATCCACTAAATGGCTACCAACGAACTCACCATTATCAATAATAGCAATTCGCAATCATCATTAGAGAACTCGATACAAATTCACTTCAGATACTAGAAAATGCATTAATAAATGCTAACCTTAACATATGCATTGAATGGAAATTTTTATTGACAGCGTAATTCATTGGACCGATCGTCTCCAATGCACATAGAATGAAAATTTTAGATGCCAAAGGAGATGGCGGTGAGCTGGACTCAACTCCCGCCTGAACTAATAGAAACAATCTTTAAAAGTCTCACAATCCACTATGATTACATCAATTCACAAGCCATTCGCCACACATGGCGATTTTTCATCCCTAACCACCTCCCTCCTCAGATTATATGGCTCATATTTTCTCAATCTAAATCCAACCAATTTCACTACGCCTTCTTAAATCTCTCAGCTAATATAAAGACAGAACAATGATTGAAATCCAAAAAGTTAGTGAAATTAAGAAAATTCGTCATTGCAATGAATTGTAGTTGAACATAATTGAGAGATTGAAAACCTGATTGAACATATTGCAATGAACTGGTGCATTAGAAAATCTCTGATTTTTAGTACTAGCAATGAACTGTGGCTGAATAGATTGAAAATTTGCTATTGCAATTTACTCTTTCTTCATTGTTCTTTTCACTGTGCTAATCTTTTTCCTTCTTCGCTATGCACCACCATCTTCTATTTACACTACTCTTTTTACTAACTCCAATAACTCATGCTCTGCCGATCTACAAACTGAAATTTTTTTTTGAAATCATCAAATCTACAAATTCATTTTCATGAAGGAGAGCCGTCATAACTGTGTGAAAAAGAGGGGATTTAATTAAAAAAGAGAAATTAATTTTGGGAATTTGAGATGATGGACTCTGGAAAGAAAATGAGAAGCCAAATGATTGAAATGAATAGGGATATAAGAAGGTGGGTTGAACGAAAATGATGGAAGAGTTAGGGATAGTTTTAGTATTAAAATAAATATTTTAAGTAAAATTTGATTGTCGAAAAATTTGAAAAAAATGGGTGGAAAGACGTCGTTATATAACGGAATCAAAATATTGGGGTATTTTAATATAATTTTGAAAATAAATAAATATATTAATATAATATAAAAAAAAAATTGCAGGAATACTAATATAATTAACCATATATATTTTAAGATGATTCATATGTTACCACAAGATTTTTTTACATAGATGGAGATTGAAGGTAACTAAAAAGAAATGTTGATGTAATAAGAGGATTTTGTCACGTAGAAAAAAATAATTTTTTTCTTGAAAAATAGGACATTTTGTACCATTAAATATATATTTTTTAAAGAGTTGTTTTAAGTTTCCGGTAAAATGTAACAAATTAAGATTTTGAAAATCCCTTGCCACTAAAATAACATTTATATTTTCCCAAAAAATGTAATGTTCATATTGATTCAAACAGATTTTGAGGAACAAAGAAGATAATATACGAAATAAGATTACAAAAATTAGGAAAAGATGGTCAGAAAGAATTGTCGGATGATTGTCCGGCAAATTCATTCTAATGGTTAAATCAGTCTTGAATTTAATGGAGTAAAATAAAGAAAATATGAGATGTGTCTATTTATAGGGAGTGGTCATATTGTTTTTTGTGAATTTTTGTTGTCGTGGAGAGTTAAAATCACCCAATATAGTATAAAAATTGATAAGATTTTATACCAGTGAAAAATTACTGAAGAGAACTGCGTACACCATTGATGGAACTATACAGAAGATGGATCAACAGTGATATGAAAAATACCAATTTATGCCCAAAAAGAAAAAGAAATGAAAGAAACAGAAAGACGGCGAGTACAGAGTCCAAATTATGCATTTAATTCTGAGACTGACCCAACCAAAAAGAAGAGGCATATGCTGCAAAGCTTGAGATTACAAAGTTACAATCCCATAAACGAATAAGATTCTTTATATAATGACATGACAACTGACAACGATGATGAAATTCAAAGAAAAAAAAATCTAATTGCTTTATTAAATTCTTGAGTTGACTGTTGACATAAATCTACAAATTGATAATTTTCACATCTCAATATAAAATTTATAAATGATAATTTTCATATAATTAAATGCATAATCTATTAAAAATAAATATAATATTTTATAAAAAAAATTATTTTTTTAATACTAATTATTAATATTACAGTTTATATGAAAATAATTTATCTATGCAAAACTCTTAAAATAAAATATAAAATTTATAATAAAAATTACCTGTAAAATTATTAATTTATTTTCTTATTCAAAATTTATTTTCTCAACTACCATTTTTTTTTTTTTTAATTCTCTTTGCTTACTTCTAATTGGCATGAAGTTCTCAAATGTCAATTCAATCTTTTGTCCAAATACTATCCTAAAAAACAAATCTTAGCCTAAAATAATTTGTATATATAAAGATTTTATACTAAACTGTATTGGAACTTATTCCCACTTATCTAAAGGAATCGATAATTGAAAGGCATCAAAGATTTGAACTTAATCATCAACTTATTTAATTTTTAATTACATAATTTTTGGACCCCAGTTTATATTAATCCAATGTTTAATAATTGAACTAGTAATTCAGTTATTGATTCATTTTATAACTCTGAAAATTCGAATTTGAGTTTTAATCATAATTAACTTAAAAGAAGTTATATTAATAATTTAATGGTTTAATAACTGTCTTATAATATAAAAATTCAGGATTAATTTTTTTTTAGAATGATTTAGGTTTAAAATTTTAGTAATTCTTTTTTTTTTTTTAATTATAATTAAATAATAATAATTTTATAGTTAATATGTCCTGTCAATAAAAAAAGAGAAAAATAATGAAGTATTTGCATCTAAGAAACAAATTATTGGGTCTAAAAATTTAGCAAAGTGGGGTGTTATCAAGTTAGAGTCAGCCCAACTTTAATTTCTTATCCTTTTGTTTAATTTCAACTAGACACTTCAATTTTTATTGACAAACATTAGGGATACGTGTACATTTATTTAAGGGTGTATTTGGGTAAAAATTTTATTTTAAAAATAGAGTTTTAAAAATATTATTTTAAAAAAAGTATTATGTATAATTTAAATTTTTTTTATTTTTAAATTTTAAAATAATATTTTAAATTAATTATTTAAATACTAAAAAATTATTTAATATTTTTTAAATTTTAAAATAATATTTCATCTCAATTTTAAGTAAATTCAAATATCATCTTAATTAATTTATAACTCGATAAAATAAACTGGTAAATTCTAATCACACTTGACAGAATAAATTGGTAAAATCTAATTACAACCCTTTCCTAAAAAAGAAATTACAGCCCATCAATTAATTAACATAAAAAATAACTACAAATACATATTACATAACAGCTTCTTCATATTTGATTTGTGATTTAAAATTTTATAATTAGTGGTAATAAATTTTAATTCAATTTGTAAATTTGTTTGAATCTATTTGAAATATGAAATAATATATAAATTTAAAAATTGGATTGAGAATATTTAAATGTATTTCATTTAATTTTATTCAAATTTGTTTCATTTTAATTGATTAAATAAAAAAAATTAAAAATTTCTTTTTCGAAAAAATCTAATTATACGAGTAATTTGATGTCAAATACTCTGTTCTTTTCATAGAAAATAGTTTTTACAGAGGGCTATAAAATATTAAGTTTGAATTTATGTGGATTCAAATTTTTATAAAAAAATCTTTTATTTTTTACAATATTATAAATTAGTTGTAAATATTAAAATTTTAAATTAATAAATTATAAAATATTTATATTTATAAAAAAAATATTTTTAATAATTAAACATAAAAATATAAAATAAAATGAGCGCCAATGGCCAATAACAATTCTATCAGTGATAAGTAAATTAACAAACTTAAAATTAAAAAAAAAAAAATTATTTCTATTTTAAAAGAAAAAAAAATAATTTTATATAAAAATAATTTTAAGTTTTTTTTTTTAATTTTTTAGTCATTAATTTCCTTGATTCCCAAAAAAAAAAATACATTTTTGGTGAAACAAAAGAAATCTAAATCCGTAAATTCATCCAAACTTAGAAATTATTCAAATTCAAGTTAAGCTGAATCTATCAATCTTTCTCTTTTATATATATATATATATATCAATTCAAGTGGCGGAGTTGAATTAAATATCTGACAAAACGAGTAAAATTACTTCACAACTATCAATTTTATTTGAAAATTGTCAATTAGACTAACAACAGTCTCTAATATATAGTATATTAATTAATAATTTTTTTTTTTATTTTGAATTGATATTAATCAATAAATTAATAAGTGAGAAAGGAGGGAGAAATGCAGGGAATTGGGCTGGCAGCCTGGTTCTGCTTGAACTGGAAAGTTGAAAGAAAGGATTAATTTGTTAAAATCGAGGTTACTTTTGTAATTTTGACCACATCTTGGAGACCTGGAAAAAAAATAATGAAGGATTTTGATTAGCTGTTTCCACAAGTGGCGCCAGTCTTCCACGATTTTTGATTAGCTGTTTCCTAAATGGAATTGGATCCACCTTCTTAGCTTCAACTACTAATTTACTATTACATTATCATACGACTTCACAATCTTCTTCTTCCTTTTTCTTTTTTGCTTTACCCATTTAATTATTTTGCTTTTCTTTCTAAAGATATTTGTCCATTCTTTGGTTCAACATTTCACAATTTAATATCATTTTAAGGTTTAACACTTAAATTTAAAGATACTATTGAATCTTTATAAAGATGTTAATCCACTTTATGTTTGAAAAAAGATACATTGTTCCATTTTATATTTAAATTTGTTATATATTATTATAATAAAAAGACAATATATAAATTTATGTTTTTTAATTATATATCTATATGTATATTGTGACAATTCTATCATAATTTAAAAATTCAACTTTAATTCGATAGTAAAACTAAATGAAAAATAATAGTAACATTTTCATATTAATTTGAGTATAAAATTAAAACTGATTTTGAAATTGATTATACCATACAATTAATTTAATTTCTAAACTTCGATAAAAATCAATTGAATTATCAAATTTTGTGAATTTGATAAATTATAAATAATCAAACTAATGATTCAATTAATTAAATTTGCAAAGTTAAAAAATTCAATCAATTTTAATCAAAATATAATAATTAGATTAATAACATGATATGAAAAAAATTTAAGAATCAATTTGGCCTTTTAATTAATATTTTTTTTAAGTTGTGACTTAAGGTAGAATTACAACTAAGTTTTTATATTAGGATAGAATTAACAAATAAATAAAAATTAGTGTATTGATGGGATTTTTTGTTTCCTTATCGATCAAGCTAAGGCCGAGATTAGAAGAGTGTTAGGCCATGGGCATTGGACCTGCTTGGAAAGAGAGAGAACGTTGTGCCAAGACCAACCATGAGCTTATTGTAAGTTTGAGAAGTAGCGAATCATCGTGGTTGTAAATGTGTTGCATTGAAGGTGTCGGACCCTCGTTGTTGGAAGGGGCAGGACCTTAATAAGAAAAGTAGAAGGTGTTGAACCTTGGCTGCTGGAAGATTTTGGACCTTGTGTTGATAAAAGAGTTGGAAGTTGTTGGACTCTCATGCTGAAAAGACTAAAGGCATTGGACATTAGCTGTTGAAGATTTGAATTTCAGCTTTTGAGTATATTGGATCTTAATATGCAAGGCAAAGATACAAAGAAAGGAAGCATTAGGAGGCTCTTATTAGGCCATTCATTGCTTAAGTTAGTGTGGCTAAATATATAAGATTAAAAGCTCGGGAAAGAGTGGATTTGGAGATGATGTCATTGCTTTCCTAGATGTGTGAATGAAAGTGTTACCGATACTCTCACTATGATATTTTCCAATGAGAAAGAAAATCTTTGGACACTAAATTTCGAAAAGTGACTAACTCAAGGAGAAGAAGGCAACTTCCTAATAGAAGACTAAATGACTATTTTTTTTTTGTGAGATATATATCAGGATGTTGTGAATCTCAAGAGTTTTTTTTTTTAAGAATACTATTATATATAAATTAAAATATGATTTTCGAAATTAATATCTTAAAAGAAAAAAATTTAAAAAATTAATTAATGTAATATAACAATTAATGAGAAGTTTATTTTAAGAAAGTTTTAAATAAAGAAAGAGTAAAAGTTAATATTGTCAATGTAAAAATTTTAAAAATAATTTATTCTTATTATAAAAATTTAGCTATGATAATAATGCCATCCATTATAAAAATATCATTAAAATTCATAAATTTTATTTTTATCCCAAATAAGTAAAATTATATAAATTTATGAAATAAAAGCTTTAGGTTTTTAATTTTATGGATTTTGACAAATTTCATAAATTTTAAAATTTTCAATTCATACGTGGATATTTTTATTTTTGTTTTTCAAATGAAAAAATAATTTATTATTATAATTATTTATTTTGATATTTATTGTTCTTAAAATAGAAAAACAGAATGAAAAAACCATAAAAAGTGATTTTGTCAAATGCCTATACAAGAAAAATCACTTTGAATATTATACAATAAAGAAAAACTCAATTTTAATTTGAAATTCAATAATTTGGAAATGCTAATCAATATTCATCCAATTCAAAAACATATGTATATTGCCAGAGATTATCCAATAATATACTTATTGCCACTTATTATATATATATATATATATATATATATATATATATATATATATATATATATATATATATATATATATATATATATATTTTTTATTTGTGATATTGATATTTTTATAATGTTTGGTATCAAAGAAATATATATTAACAC
>CANXYC011948916.1:0-10468 GCA_948193065.1 Aleurites moluccanus | reverse complement strand
GGTAGATGCATTGAGCAGGAAATCTATGGGGAGTTTAGCTCACATTACAGTTGCAAGGAGACCAATAATCAGAGAAGTGAAAGAGTTACTTGATATGGGAGTCCAGTTTGAATTGGGAACCCAGGATCGAAACCAAGCTCTGATAGCCCAGTTTCATATAAAACCAACCTTAATTGATGAGATTAAGGAAACACAAGACAAGGATTCTCAGTTATAAAAGTTAAAAGAAGATGTTCGAATTGGGAAAGCCCCATAATTCACTGTTGATAATGGGGTACTGAAATGTGGGAAACGACTATGTGTGCTAAATGTAGATGGGCTTAAAGAGCGAATTTTGAAGTAGATGCATTATGCATTATATAGTATTCATCATGGAATAATGAAGATGTATCATGATCTAAAGGAGTATTATTGGTGACTAATATGAAGAGGGATATAGCTCAAATTGTCTCCACTTGTTTTTCCTGTCAACAGGTTAAATTTGAACATCAGAAGCCATTAGGGCTATTGCAGGAGATAGAACTGCCAGAGTGGAAATGGGATCAAGTAACCATGGACTTTATGGTTGGTTTACCTAGAACTCCACGAGGATATGACTCTATCAGTGTAATAATTGATCGATTGACTAAGATAGCTCACTTCCTAAAAGTAAAAACCAGCTACACAGCTACTCAGTATGCATAGTTGTATATTGACAAGATAGTATGACTTCATGGCATACCATTAACTATTATTTCAGATAGAGGGACTCAATTTACTGCACGACTTTGGAAGAAGTTTCAAAAGGCACTAGGTACTCAATTGCACTTTAGTATGACCTTTCATCCATAAACAGGTGGGAAATTAGAACGTACAATTCAGATATTAGAAGATATGCTCCGTTTGTGTGTATTAGACTTTAAAGGGAATTGGGATCAGTATTTTCCTTTGATTGAATTTTCCTACAACAATAGCTATCATTCAACTATTGGCATAGCGCCATATGAAGCATTGTATGGTAGGAAATGTAGATCTCCTGTGTATTGGGTAGAACCAGGGGAAAACAATTAGAAGGTCTTGAATTAATTAAAAAGACCATGGAGAAGATCCCCATTATTCAAGAAAGGATGAAGACAACTTTTAGTAGATAGAATAGTTATACAGACCCGAAGAGAAGAGATATTCATTTTGCTATAGGTGATCATGTATTCTTAAAGATTTCACCTATGAGAGGTGTAATGAGGTTTGGCAAGAAAGGGAAGCTATCACCTAAATATGTCAGGCTATTTGAGATATCAGAGAAGGTCAACAATGTGTCTTATCAGTTGTCACTCCCACCTAACCTGAGCCACATTCATCCATTGTTTCATGTTTCCATGCTGCGTAAATATGTGTACGATCCATCACATATCCTGGAACCACAAGCTATTGAGGTTGATGAAGACTTGACTTATGAAGAGACACTAGTGAAGATAATAGATCAACAAGTCAGGCAATTGCATAATAAAGAGATCCCAATGGTTAAAGTGTTATGGAAGAACTAGACAATGGATGAATGTACCGAGGAGAGTGACCAGGATATGAGAACAAGATATCCATTTTTATTCCAGTGACAAGGTATGTGTAATTTAAAAATTCGAGGAAGAATTTTATTGAAAAAGGTTAGAGTGTAACACCCTCAAATTTCATTTATATAACCTTGAATATATGTTGTTTAAGCATAAATAAAGTTGATTTAGACATTAGAACATCATACTTGTGTGATTTGACAAATCGCTAAAAATTGACCCTATGGATAGGTAAGCACATCAATGTTTTAATTAACGAGTTCAAAATTTTAAAATTTTAATATCACCATTAGACTCATAAGCTATAGAAATATAAGAAATATTGTTTTAGAATTGAAATGGGACAAAAAGATAAGTAGTTATAAGTTTCAGGTTTAAAATGCGAATACGAGAAGTGTCGAAGGGAAAATCGAGTTAACTGAAAGTTAATTCATATAAATTCTATCTAATTCTTCATAAAATAGAAACTCTCTTCCTTTCACAATTAAAGATAGCCAAGTCTCATCCTTCTCCAAAACTCCACCAATGTCATCCAAACTTCAAGCAAAATCGATAGAAAACTTAGATAAACTACCGATTAAGCTAGTTTCTATTGAAAATTCCAAGAAAATCAAGCTAGAAATTGAAGAACCATTCAACCAAAATTTCGGCCACACCTTGAATTCAGGTGAGGATGATGTTTTCTTCATTATTTTGATTCATTTAAGCTACATAAGTGATTATAGACATGATTAGAATGATAGATTTCAAGATTGGATCGAAATTGGAGAAAACCTAAAACTAGGCAAATAGACGTTTTATCGCGTAAACGATAGATTCATCGGTTTTGGTGAGTTATATGTATATTATTATGCATGTTTAAACCTTTATTTGATCAATTTAAATCCATTTAAATTCCTACAGCTTTTATTCCAAAGTGTTTCATTTGAGTTTCTTTTGAATTTTCCTTGAATTCAAGCTCCGATTGTGTTGTTTATTGATGTATATAAACCCTGTTTGATAACGCCTTTGTGTTTGTTACCATTGGGGCTTGAATTGTGAACTTTAGATTTTGATCAATATGTCCCAAAACTATATTTATTTTATCCTATAGTGGTGCACACCAAGTGCTCGACGAAATGACCTTTGTTAATTTCCTTAAGAACCCAATTGTTACCAAATTTGTTAAAAAGGGTGACTTTCTTTATCACCAGTGTAAATGTGTCTTATGGACATATTTTGAAATTGTATCCTAAATGAATTTTGTGGCATTTTTCCTATACTATAATGTTCCTTTGTTAAGGATAATGATCCTATATGTGTTTACTTGCCTAAACAGCTCAAATAAGCTAAAGTTACAAAAATTAAGTCTTGTTGATTTTCTTGCCTATTTGGTATTTTATTTGCTATGTTTAGTCTATTCTATTGTTTGTATGACACAACTACCTTACTAATGGGGTAGTAAGTAAATACCATTAGCATTATGCATAATGAAATTCCAGTGATACCCTAGCTAGGAAGGGTTATGGTCCTGGCCATAGGGTATGGACCACCTTATGCTATTTACATGTTATATTGATAATATTATGCATTTCATGGCCCAATATCTGTTATATATACAGGTTATTATTTCTCTCAGTGCCTATACATCTATATTTGATGTCTATAAACCATTTCCCTTGATTTGGTCCTTTGATGTGCTATCTATGAGCCAATTGTTAATATTGTTTATTTGTTGCTACCTACTTAGCCTCTGTATGATAATATATATATATTGACTCACTGAGTATGAAAATACTCACTCTTTTAGTGGTTTTATCTTTTTAGATTAGGAATAGAGCTGGTCCAAGATTTCTTCATCAGTGGATCTAGTTTTGTTATAATAATGTAAATATTGAACTTGTATATATTCCTTGTATATATTTTAGATGATCAATGGATATGTAAATTATTGGAATGACTATACTTAATATGGTCTGTAATATTCTTAGTTACTGATATTTAATATATATGAGATATGTTAAGATCAGATATGATTACAAATGATGACAGATAAACTGATTATATTGATATAGATATGTTATAGCAGGTGATGTTTACAGGTTATAGAAGAGTTTTATGGGTATCGGTAGCCTTATGTTGTTCTTACATCTTAGAACCGTCATGTTCTAAAATTGGGATGTGACAATTATCTTCTGAGCTCCACCACATGAAGAAATTGTACAAAGGAACATATTCTATTGAAGTGGTCTTGTACCATGAAGCTTATATTGGAAATATGGCCAATGAGGTTGTTGATATTAGGGAAGAGGTACAATTATTGCAGATTGAGCAATTGATTGAAGATGAAATGGTGTTTAAGTGAAGAAAATAGCAAGGACTTACATGTTGTTATTTACCATATCTTGGGTTTCTTTTTTTCCTCTTATGAAATTATATTTAAGTAGGTTTGGTTTAGGGTTTAGTCCTGTTTTGTTTTTCATTTGGTCCTTATAGTTAGTAGTATATCTTAGAGGTTGAGTTTTGCATATTGAGTTCTATCATTCAATTATATAGCAGACCAAATTATTCACAAGCTGACACCACTTACTTACAGACCTGCAACTATTTTCAAAAAAAAAAAAAAAGGAACCATATGAATACATATGGAAGTTGCCAACTATATCCATATGTTCAACATTGTCCACATAATTGGGAAGTCAAATTCACTCAGTCTGACCTGGATTGCTTCTACCAATGCTTGATATCATCTTCTCCCTCTGCTATTCAAGTTATCTTGTGACTGACAGAATTTTAGCATATTGGTATATTAATTGATGCTGAAATATGAAGGCAAGTTGAAGAAGATTATCTTCCAATGTTACTTTTATCCTGATTTCTTGGTCTAGTATTTTTCTGTTTATAATGGTATCTAGGTGTCCCAAATCCCTCAATATCATTTAGACCAGATAAAATGACCCTTTCATTAGATTGGCCACTTACAAGTCAAATATTTTTATGTTCATAATCTATAACAAAATAAATTGCGTTGAAAATATATTGTCTCAATTTAACAATATAAAGTTATCAACTTTATTAACTTACATTATATATTATTTTGCATGTTTCTTCATCTATCAGGACACAAAACCTGATATTTACTTCTTTCTAGGAACTCTCTTGCATTTGCCCCCATATCCTTTGCATCAGGAGGGTCCTGCATTGCATATGTTGAAACATATCTTTTCAAATGCTTACTAGAATTAGCTTGTACTTCATGTTATTGTTGGTTTGAAGCATTCCTAGCCATATGCTCATCAACTGTAAAGGTTCTATTATGTTCAATTGATCTTTCAAGTATATTTGCAATGGGAGGTTGTTGGTCTGTTATAAGTAATATCCGCATCAAGTTTTGTGATTGAGGATTTGAATGTCTCTTAACATTTTTACTGCATTTAACATGATTATCATTTGTATTTTCCTTTCTCCTTTTGTATTGAAATTGAGTTATGGTTCGGAAGTTAGTAGAACCAGCAACAAACACACTTGCATTGGGAGCATTTTCTAATAATAGGAGAATGGCAGAATAAATAGAACTTGTGATTCCTCTATTATTCAATTCAGAAGCAGGATTATGTGTTTTTATTATTTAATTTAGATTTGTTATTCTTTTAACTTAGATCAAGAAATCACAAGTTCTTTATGTAATTATTGATTAGATGGATAAAATCCTCCCAAAGTTAAAACTATATTAGAACTATATGATTTTTTGTGCTCTTTTAGGGAGAGTTAAAGAAAGCAATGGGTTGGAAGATTAGAGAGAAAAAAAAATGAGAGGAGAAAGGAATCCTATGACATTGAAGGGAGAGAGAAAAAAAAATATGGTGGATGAGCGGTATAAAAAGTTAAATTTTTAATATAATATAAATATCTTTTTTTAATTTATCTGGTGTAGAATCAAGATTGGTTGTTCGATAGGAAAATTGCTAAAATATTTATAAAGATGACTATAATTGTAAATTAGTAGAAAGTTAATTACATTAGTATTAAAAAATTAAAAAAATGAGATTTTGGTATTATTAAGTATAAATGTTAATAATATTATTGTTATAAAAAAAAGGGATTTTGATGTTATTTAATATAAAGTCAAGGATGACACACACACACACACACACACATATATATTCAGATCAAGTCAGCTCAAGACAAAATTAAACTATTCAAGAAGCAGGTCTCAGGATAATTGAGCAGTCTAGCCCAAAAACTCACAACAATCAAGCATTGGCCCATTGCCTTTTAAGACAAGCCGCCTTATGCCTCACTGTCACACCCCAACTCCAGTTGTGCAACGGCCCTAGAGTAAGGGTAGGCTTAAGGCCATCATAAACCCGTAGAACTCACATATCCTGGATCTCATACACATTTATATCAAATATAAATATCATTTAATAATCATTCTATAATCCATATAAGCATAATTCATATCTTTCCTTTATCATTAAAATTTCCTCTTGTTCCTTACTGATCAAAAGATGTATCTCTCATCACTAAGGAACAAGGGTAACCCAAAAAATAACAAGTCATACATCAAAATATTATCATCCCCAATGACCAACTACGGAGCTCTAGAGTATACTGCCAATACATATTGAACCATAATATTATACAATAATTATACATAAATATATCAAAATGATTACAATGAAGGCTTCTTGGAAGAATAAATCAAGAAGCTTGATCTTCTCTATTAGCTCCCTCACGAGCTATACTATCACCTGAAATCCACAGAAGAGGAGTGAGCCTTCAACTCAGTAAGATATGAACATGCAATATGAAACAAATATACATACATATATATATTAATCCAAATGAATATCAATTCCAAGAACATGGGTAAGAATCATCATGTGGTTAGGCTTACAAGAAATAGAAATGCTCATAATCAAATAGCACGATCAAATATCATGGTAGAATTATAGAGTGCATCAGGAGCCATGCTACCTATCACAACAGAGCGCATTGGTAGTCCTTACTACCTTATCGCAAACGCATGCTTGGCCAGGCATACGCCTAAAGCTCGTGGTCCCTTCTAGGTGGAACACTGATACATAACCCTATCAGCTAGGTTCCCAAAGTGCACGATGGACCAACTAATTTACTCTCATTAGGAAGAGCGTTCTATCCAAAGGGTCATATGGTTTCAATCTCATAACATATTGGTCGCAAGACCATCAATCATAAAGCATAATTTCAATCAAGTTTCACAAGTAGGAATAATGTGAACTTGGTCCAAGAAGGTTGACCAAGTCACTTGCATTATATACATATTTATGGTAATCACATTGAATAAATGATAACTTTCGGTTTTAAGATATTATAGAATTGTCATTTAATAATCCGATAATACTATATCAAGTATGCAAGAATCATATGGGGGAACAATAAGAATATTCGGTCATATCAATTCAAAGAAACAATAAACAAATACAATGTTCATACTTACCTCAACACAATTTTACTCTTGAATTTCCTTTAACACCTTGCTCAACACAATCTTCTTAATCTTCTTAGTTCGCCAGCTCGCTAGCTCACCAACTCGCCTCAGCAAAGCTACCTCGCATAATCCAGCTCGCAATTCCCACTTCGCACTTCCCAACTCGCATTTCCCACTTCGCCAATCTACCCCGGCAATGCCACTTCGCATAAGCCACTCCGCGAATCCCACTTCGCATATGCCACCTTGCATATACTGCCTCGCCAAACTCTTCGCATATTCCACCTCAGCAATTCCTCTTCGCCTATCTCCCTCTTCGCATAATGCCACCTCGCCTTTTCCTCTTCGCCAAGCTCTGCTCGCAAACTGCCATTTCGTACATTCCCTCTTCGCCAAATCCTTCTTCGCATATGCCACCTCGCATAGGTCTCTTCATCAATTGCTACCTCGGCAATCTCGCCTCGCCACTTCGCCACTTCGCTTGCTCACATTGACAGCTCGCAAATGCCACCTCGCATTTGCTAGCTCGCTAACACCAATCTCTGCTGAGCTGAAGCCTTCCCTCGACAACTTATACTTAACCAGCTCGCAAATGAGCTACAAACATCCAAACTTCCTGATTCTTTTTACCACTTAATATAGACATGCAGGGGCTCAACATATCCAAAATTCAAATTACAAAAATAACCACACAGACCATGGTGACTCTCTAAATGTCACCCAGACTTACTGCCCAAAATCCATCTGAACAGACCTGAGAAATTCCACTCTCCATTGATTTATACTTATCCAAATTTCTTGAAATTTTACAGCCAATATCACAACACACATAGGAACACACCTTTGGCTCAAACTATCTCAGTCATTCTCAGAAAATTCAAACATACACAGTATTTCCTGCAGAAATACTAAACCAGACAAGTCCTGCCCAAAGAGGCATAACTCCTCATACACGTAGAATTTCACCAAACCATTTTACAAAATTAAAGATGAGACATAAATCCACAACTTTTATATTTTACACTTTACCAAATTATTTCTTTAAGATCATGCAATCAGTCTCACAAATTCCTGCAACCAGAAATTTACTGCATTTCTCAAACATTCTAATCTTTAATTAATTAAATTCCACAACATAAAATTAATAAAAATATAACAAAAATGATAGATATTACAATCAACCTTTGAAAATCAGAAATTATAAAACAAATTAATAAATGAAGGAAACAATTTTACCTTAAAAATTGATTTCTTGTTGGAGTATTTGGTTGAAGCTGAAGAAAATTTTAGAGGAGGATTGCTTTGGTGAATTTGGCCAAGACATAATGAATAAGTAGATGGAGAAAAAGAGATAATTTCTTTTAGATTTAAGATATTTCAATGTGGAACCCACCAAATAGTGCATTTCTCATTTTTCCCTTGCATAGTTCTCTTATTTATGGTTATGCCACTCTTGAATTCTAACAATTTCAAGTATAAGAAAATTTTTATTACATTTTTAATCGTCCTTTATCTTATCAAATTTAATTCATCTTGAAATGGGATAAGAAATTTTATATATATTAGGGTTTATGAATGCAAATTTTGGGTTTATAGATGAAGTTTTAGAGTTTATGGAAATTTAAGGATAATTGTCACATCCCCCACTTCAAGAGATATGACAGTCCTAGGGATTGGGAAGGCGTAAGGCCACCTAAACTCGTAGCACCCCAATTAATAATTTTTTGAATATTTCAGCATAGTTTCCTCAGTTTTTCCAACAATTACCCAAGACCAATGTCCCTTTCTTCATTAAATTCCAACAACATAACTTGCAAAAGAAATACACTTCCAATATTTTCATTCTTATACCCTTATCTTCAAAAGAAAATTTCATCCTTAACTCTTCATTAATTTCTAAATCAACATTCATCATAGGTACTCAATAAGCTATACTATTATATAGATTCATATACTTATATCATTATTAATCATCCTTTATGTAGCATTTAATATTTACATATATCAAAATATTAGTTAATCAATTTACAAATCATGGAGTATCTACAAAACAAATTATCAAAATTTGGAGACAATATATAGATATGTATGGTTCGTAGCTGAAGAATACGATGCTAGAACTGCACCTATCTACCGATCCCCTAAAAAATAATAAATCACTAAAAGAATGAGATAAAATATCAGTAAGTAGTATATATGTCACTTCACTTATAAGCAACAATAAAGAGCAATAAATTAATATAGCCATTGGTATTGAATATTAATTTGGATATGCATATGGTATATAATCAAGAATAGTCCGATCAGACTGACCATTTGTTAGTGGATGGAAGGCAGTACTGAAGTTCAGTTGAGTACCCAATGCTTTTTGAAACTTATGCCAGAACCTGGATGTGAACTGTGTACCTCTATCCGAAATGATGGATATCGGTACCCCATGCAACCGTACAATCTTATCAACATACAACTAGGCATATTGTGCTACTGTATAGGTGGACTTCACTTCTAAAAAATGAGATGATTTAATGAGTCTATCAACAACTACCCAAATAGAATCATAGCCCCTAGATGTCTGAGGTAAACCCACTATGAAATCCATAGTCACTTGCTCCCATTTCCATTCTGGTAGTTCAATCTCCTATAACAACCTTGACGGCTTCTAATGTTCGAACTTGACTTATTGGAAGGATAAGCATTTGGAAACATATTCAAATATTTATTTCTTCATTCCAGGCCACTAATAGAAATCTTTTACATCTCTATACATTTTAGTGATTCCAGGATGAACATTGTAAGGTGCAAGATGAAAATCATCCAAAATCCTTTCCCGAATCCCATTTACATCAAGAACACATAGTCAATCACTCAACTTAAGTACCTCATTGTCTAACCGTAACTCTAAAGTTTTCCCTGCCTAAACATCTTCTTTCAACTTCACTAATTGCGAATATGCATCTTGTGAGGCTTTAATCTCATCAATCAACGTAGGCCTTACTTGAAACTGGACAATCAATGCCGAGGAAACAGATATCTACAGCTGCATACCCATATCAAACAATTCCTTTAACCTTTTCACAATTGGCCTTTTGTAAATTGCTATATATGATAAACTTATGGCTCAAAGCATCTGTAACTTATGAGGCCTCGCCTCGAGCATCGCATCCGGGTCCAACTGAATGGAATCGGGAATGCTCATTTGGGATAATTTCTCATGGAGGAGACGACCTTAGCGCCTTTTATTTGAAAATGATTTTGAATTTCGAAGTCACCACATTAAGTTATTTTTATTAGGAAAATTTAAGGTAAAAACCCATTTTGACTCTAATTGTATCCCAAAGGAAAAAAGTGCACTAGTCTTTGAAACCAAAGAGGATTCGGGGACTAGGTTTTCGGTTGAACTTGTCTTCTAATTTTAACCTTGATTTAAAATATTTTGATGAGCAATTTAAAGAATGACATATATAAATAA
>CANXYC011948861.1:0-21499 GCA_948193065.1 Aleurites moluccanus | reverse complement strand
AACATTTTTAGTTAAAATTATGATAGTGTTAATTTATATTAGGGTTAATTTTTAGGTAGATAAAAAATATAATATTTTTAGTTAAAATTAATTAATAGTTGTGCACAGTACACAGCGCATGTGGTACATGCGCTGTGTACTATACAGCGCATGTGGTGCGCTGTACAGTACACAGCGCATGTACCATATGCGCTGTGAACTGTGCAACCCGTTGACTGAAAACAGCGCATCCATTGTCTGCGCGATTGGTATAAATGAGTAAAATTAATAGATTTTGTTACAAAATGATATTTATTTTTTATTTTTTTTTTATTTTTAAGAAAAAAGCTCGATGATGGAAAACTCATTAGATTGCTTTAAACAGCATTAACTGTAAACTAATGATTGATTTAATTAACTGCATGTTAATTGATTATCACTCATTTAGTTTGAGTTTCATATTCTAGTCCATTCCAGTTAATTAATTTTGCTAAGTGCATGCCAGCCATTAAAGAACAAAACCCTTATTTTTTTTTTTTTTGTTAATTAGGGTTTTACTGTAGTATAGAGATGATTGAGTACTGAGCCAAAATTCATTCATTAATTGAAAATAACAAGTGTGAGTTCAAACAACCCATTCTCAATTAAGAAGATAATGACAAAGAAATAATCATGAAATTGACTGGCCTCCCATTATCATAATCCTACAACTTCAAGTGATCGAGTCAACAATCTTCCCTTATTTGTTTTCTATAGTTTTATCAATGATTTTGACACCACCACTTTTAACCTTTCTTGAAAACATATACTCATCCGTCCAATTCCCAAATTATACAAATTCTATTTTAACTAATTGACCAATATAATTAGTCTTGCATTTTATGAGTTATTTTTTTGTGCAATTCTTTGACGAACTTAATTTATAAATAGTCCGAATCTTCTATTTCATTATATGTTTCATCTTTTGTTCTATATTCTCTTAATGAGTCACATAATGCTTTAATAATTAATATTTTTTCATAGGTGAGATGTGGGATATATGGCGAGAGATAAGATAACAAAAAATCCGAACTAAGCCATCATTAGCTAGCATTAGTCTGATGCAAAACACAACTTGCAAGTCAAAACTAAAACAAAGTCTAAATTCTTTTTTGTTTTCTTCATTATTGGCTTTTGCTCAATCTTTGGAGATGGAATAACAATTTATAATGGAATATCAATATATCTTCGCTTAGAAAGTATCTTCAAACTTTCTATACATTATGCAAGGTAGGTCTATAATTTTTCACTTTGTTGAATCAAATTTACATTTTCCAGATTTTTATTCCTGAGGATAAATAATAGAGAGCAGTATATGCATAACTGCAATAATATTTAAAGAAAGTAAGATTTAAACTAGTAGCTAGCTCAGTTATTGAGTACTTCTCTTGTAGTGCAAGATGTCAGGAATTCAAAATTCTAACAACTTACTTTTCTTTAAGAATTTCCGATATATAGAAAGAAATAAAGATTGGTGCTAACAATATATGCAATTCCCTCGTTTCATTTTCAGCCTGTGGCTTCTATCATAAATACATTGGCTGGGGCCTTATACAAGGTGTTCAGTTCACCAACTGATCCTCCAAGGAATGAAATGCGTCAAGCATGTTTCGACTATTTGAGCCTTGGAGGCGTATCTTCAAATGGATCTATTGGTTTGCTCTCTTGTCTAAATCCTCGTCCGTTAAGCTTGGTTCTCCATTTCTTTGCTGTAGCTATCTATGGTGTTGGCCACTTAATAGTTCCATTTCCTTCAGCTACACGCATGTGGGTTGGGGCTAGAATGATCTCGATGTGTATAACTACTTATAATACTTCCAATGATTTCTACAATACTCAAGCAAGTTCTATTAACATTAGTATATATGTTCTTATTTTTGTTACTTTTCCTTTTCTTTGTTATTTTAGGTTGCATCATGAATCATTTTCCCCATAATAAAGGCTGAAGGAGTTCAACAAATGTTCTTTACAATCTGGACAACATATTGCAGGTATCCAGCTCTTTGAAAACAAGAAAATTCTTCAAAGAAGTAAAAGTCAGTAAAAAAACTTGGTAGCAATTTAGCAAATCATCTTTTATTTGGAGAGATGAGTTAATGATTTGAAGGATATATAACTGAGCCAATTAATTTTTTTTTCCAACAAACATATTCCTTATAATCTTTATATATTATTTATTCTTTCTCCTACTTGCTCCTTTATTGCTTGCAAAGTTTAGTAGTGTGACTCTTATGTTGTGATGAACTATAGAGTAGCAAATAAGCTATTTTATAATTAATCAAATTAATGTAGTAATTGTTGAGGCTTTAGTCAAAGTTTTGCAATTCTGTTGGTATTCGTGATCGGATAATGCAAGAGCAGTAGGGCAGTAGCACACAATGGCTCCGAAAAATATATGAAAAATGGATAGTTCATAGTTAGCAGTAACACACACTGTCTCTGAAAGCTTGCTAGCCATTAGCGGTACTGGACATCAAAATTTAGGGGCCAAAATATAAATGTAAAGAAAAAAAAATATAATATGATAGGGAAGAATAAAAATTTTCAAAGTTTTTAGAGTGCTATAATTATATCATAAAAATATTTATATGTAAATTATAATGAAATATACATGTAAGATAAAATTTTTAAAAATTTAAAGGGGTTAAATGTATATATTATTAAGAATATGATCAAAATATCTAATTAAAAAATGAAGTTTTAAAAATTTTGGTAGCCAATATATATATTTTTAAAAAAATACATAAAATATATTGGAGGTAAAACGCAAATTTAAAGATATTGGGAGCTATGACCCTCTAATACAGCCACCGTTGCTGGCGAAAAATATAAAAATATGTGAAAAAACATAGTTTTTATTGCATTAACAGGAGAGCACTAATTTTGTGAACATTTTTATGAAGCACTGCCCCTAACAGGCTAACCCTCCCATCTGAGTAATGTTTTTGCATAGAATCCTAAAATTATAGGGAAAACTATCAAGTTCTTTTAATAAACAAGTGAATTTTCCCTCTCAAGTATTTAACCATGCATACTGAATTTATTAATTTGTGCACTACAGAAATATTACTGTCTATTGAACATTAGAAGAATTTAATATACCACAAATTTCCCATAAACATACATATTGATAGTAAGACATAAGGTTTTAAAATTCGTTCATAACATGTGTGGAAACTCACCTCGTCGGATGAAGAAGAAAACACAAAATAAGAATAATTTAAATAATTTACATTAGTTAGTAATTTATCATAATAATTTTAGCTTATATTTCCTATCATTGTTGTTGGCAGTTTGGATGACTGGGGCTTGGATTAACGGCCTGCATTGGAATGACATTTTTGCTATTTAAACCATAGGTGAAATAATTCATTCTTCACTTTCATTGTCGTCCAGCAGTTAGGATGTCTGGCTTTCACCCAGGAGACCCGGGTTCAATTCTTGACAATGGAATTTTATATGTTTAAATTTAGTTTAATTGACTCCAAAATCTCATTTGAATCTAACATTCCTACCAAACATTGTTGATGTTCTTGTGTGAAGTATTTAACTTTCATTTCAGAAACACATACTCCAAAAAATATTTAAGTGAATAAATAACCTATTCATTTCAGAAAAATAACCTACATCCATATAGAAGTTATGATCCCAACTACCAAATACATAACCTACATACATATAGAAGTTATGATCCCAACAACCAAATGTTGCTATGTTGCTAGTTCACAATATTCACGCCATAGAAAGGACAATAACCATAGAATTCACAATATTCACGCCATAGAAAGGACAATAACCATAGAAAGTACAAATAATAAAGGAGGAAAATACAATAATAAAAGGAGAAGTTTCTACGAGTAGAAGTTCTAAAATTATAAGTTCTAAAATTAAACAAATATTTGTCGCTTTATATTATAGGTCACATCTTAATATATTATACTTGACGCTTTATATTATAAGTTACATCTTAATATATTATACTTATCGCTTTATATTATATGTCACATCTTAATATATCAAACTGTAGTTTCACAAATATATATATATACAGATAAAATATCTTAAAAAAAAAAATGCAATATCATTAATTAATTTGATAACAGTATATCATTGAATAGATTCTTGGAGGAACATAATATTCAAACAAATAAGAAGAGGTAAATTAGAAGAAAAGTCAAACAAAAAAGAAGAGGTAAATTAGAAGAAGTGAAACAAAAATTGCAGTATATGGTGCGGATTTGCACCTGCAAAGCTGTTTATTTTAGCTAGAACAACTTCATATATGGGCTTTTGGCAGAACAAGGGAAGAAAGGTAAAGAAAAATTACAATTTATTGTAGGGGTTATTTGGCTATTTGTATTGTTAAGGGGTTCATGTGAAAAAATATATATATACTTGGAGTTTTTTTATGGGCTTAAGGGGCCGGTGGCTCTGCATTGTAGTAAGTGGTACCGCCCCTACATCTCGGGATATGGATATAGGCTATGCACTAGCAGCTTTTAAGCTGATCCAAAAAAAAAATTAATCTCTTCCGAATATATCAAACTACTAATCTAAAATATTTCACAATACCAAATCAACTAACAGAATAGAAATATAATTTGAATAATGCATTTAGATTAATAAGAGGTTCGAGTAAATGAATTAATATATAATTTATATGACTAGAAAGTGAAATATTTAGCTATATGTGGAAATTTTTTTATCCCAATATAAAAGAATCTGCTAGTAGTCTACTGTGCATAGTTTTAGGGAAGAATATTTGTTGAGCTCCTTCAGCCCTTATTATTGGGAAGATGATTTCTGATGCAACCTAAAGAAAGAACAAGAATGTATTGTCCATCTTAATTTTAAGTAGAAATTTTCCTTGATAAGTGTTATAGAAGTATAGTTAATTATACATACTGAGATTATTCTAGCCCCAGTCCACATGCGCTTAGCTGAGGGCAGTGGAAATATCAAGCGGTCAACATCATATATAGCCACAACAAAAAGGTGCACAACCAAGCTTAATGGTCGAGGGTTTAGACCTGAGAGCAAGGCAATAGGCCCATTTGAAAATACACCTCCTAGGCTCAAATAGTCGAAACATGCTTGCTGCATTTCATTCCCTGCTGGATCATTTGATGCTTATTATTATGTTGATTATGTTTGCCTGACATTGTTCTTCTTTGTTAATGTTGCATCAGGAATCACTTCCCAATAATAAGGGCTGAAGGAGCTCGACAGATGTTCTTCCACAAAACCATGTCCACAGATTTCAGATCTGTAGCTGTTTGATAACAAGGAACGGAAAGAAGCAAAAGCAATGAAACTTGGCACCATGGGATTCTTTTATATGGCTATGTACTCACAATTAGAGGAATTACAATGTTAAATATTACTTACTATATTAGTTTTCTGGCAGATTCTTTCATACTGGGATCAGAAATTTTCACCATGTACGTGAGCATTACATTTTTTAAATAATATTAAATTTAATTTTACATTTCTTTTTTCTTGCTCCTTTACTGTGTTAGCAAATTTGCAATTTTGTATGTTACAATGGGCAAATAGATAAGCTATTTCTAACCTTACTGAAAAGTGCAACATATCAGGAATTTAGAGGTTTTGTGTTGTTAAAAATCATTAATCTCTATAATAAAAAATAAAAATAAAAAATAAAATAAATAATATCTTGATGAAGAGCTGGCTAATAAAAATAAATATTAATTACTAATTTTTTTTTTAAATGTAACATTAATAAAAAAAATTCTAAAATATCTAAATTAAAATGAAATTTACAAATTTTATAAAATTTTTAAACATAATCACGGTCCGTCATAATTAATGAAGGAAATTACAGATTAGCTACGTCAAATCTTTAAAAATTTAACATTTTTTAAACTCAAATCCAACCTATAAACATATATTAATATTATGTCCTAATTTGAGGTCACAAAACTGTTTGGCAGCAATTCAATAATTGAAATATCAGGCCAAGAATTCAACAATAGGTTTTCTATTCTGTAATATAAGAATTTAACCATTAAAATTTTCATATTAATTTTATTTTATTTAGCTTGAATGGTTTAGTAGCTGAATATTTTTAATAATAGCAGGACACTTGATAAAAATTAAAAATTCAGATAATATTAAATAAATAAATTTAAAAATAAAATAAAAATATAAAAAATAAAAATTCTCATATATCATTTTGAATAATAATAATTATAATAAAATATAATTTTATCAAAATCTCTTTCACCTTTTCATTATTTTTATGTTAATTAATTTATATTTATTTAATATAATTATTTTATAACTATATTTTATTTTAAATAACTACCAAGTATATGCGTTAAAAAGAAAAAAATAATAAAAGGTAAAACTCTCTCTCTCTCTCTCTCTAAATATAAAAGATATGTAATTTACGAAAATGCCATTAGATGCGTTAGTATGGCCATCATGTCCGAATATGCTAGGCTAAGCCTTGTCTAACGGCTACTTGTAGCGAAAACAGATTTTAAAATATCTTCTCTTGGGTCTCTCGCCATTACCAAAAACTTAATCAATACCATCATCCCACAATGCCAGACACACTCCTTCTCTCTCTCTCTCTCTCTAAAAATGGACGAATATGAGTCTTTGCAGATCAACCGCGAAGAAGAAGAAGAAGAAGAAGAGAATGGAGAAGAGTTCTATGAGAAGATCGAAGCTCCCAAGTTCGTGGACCTCACCGCACTCGATTCCTACCACGCAGTCGATGATCGCTACTGGTTCTGCGCTCGAGTTGGTGAGTTTAATTTGAATTGGTATTTAATTTATACTTTTTGTTTGTTATATAATATATGCTTTGTTTTTATTTGCTGAAAAGCCTCAAAAAGTAAAGGGTGAATGAAGATGAAAGATGGAGATGGAGATGGAAATGGAAATGGGTTTTTGAGAATTTGCCTTAAATGTTTTTAGATTTCTACCGGTAATTAAAAAAGTAAAAAAATTTAATCTAAATTATGAGAGATCAAGCCTAAGACTTCGAAAGATAGTTGCTTTATGTTTTTAGGACACATATAGATATCATTAGCAGCTCGATGCAGGTTCAGTTGACCTGTTATTTTCCATTTTTTCTTTAATTTCAGCTGCCAAATGGATACTACTAGATTGGGGCATTTCTCTGTTTCTATTTGATTTTTCAGGAATTATTCTAGACTAGAGCATGGTCCACCATGTACAAGAAATTAATATCTGTGCGATTGGTGGACTGGGTTTAAGCTAGAATTTTTCATTTTCTACATTTTAGCATTCATTACATTATATTAGCCTGTGCTTTTTTGAAGTTCAAAATTTCATCTTCTTTTTAAGCTTGTTTCTCTAATATTTTTAGTTAAGTAACTTGAATATTTACACGGTTCTTCAAAACTTTTCAATTTCCATGGGTCTGTTCAATCACAGGATGTGACCAAAATCATGAAGAAGAGATGGACTCTGAAACAATCTACACAAATTTCCTTCTTCGGGTTAGTTATAATATATTTCTCTTCTCTATTTTGGTTTCTACACCAGCCCAGTTTAGAATTCAGATATTAAGCTGCGGAATCCTGCAGGTGATGGCTGCAAGAAGTCCGAATATTCGTCTTCAAAAAGCACTGTATAGAAAGGATTCAGGGTGTGTATATTCAGATATTTCTTCTATAATAGCTGTAAATGGGCTTGTATTAACACCATTTACTGATTTCTTTGCAGTACTGATCTGAAATGTCCGCAAACAGATCCCGCAAAACCTTCGAAGCCAAGAGTATCGCGACTAGCACTGATTTCTTCAATATCTAAAAAGATAGTTGATCCCAAATTGAAGGTCAGCTCACTTTCTAAGCAGAATGCAACCCCAAATGCAAAGGTAAAACAGCCTTCTGTTATAGCCAAGGCTTTGACCACTCCACGGCCAAAAAAGCAGCCATCGAATCCGGATGCCTTTCGAAGTGTTAGGAACCCTAAAACAAGAGCTACTGCAGTGCCAAAGAATAGAATAGTAGCGAAGGCTTTGGTATTTCATTCACCCAAGAAGTCACTGAGAACGAAGAGTTCATTAGAATTGAATACACCTGTAAAGACATTGTGTGCTGGAATGAAGAAGCTTGAAATCACTAGTGTCAATAATCAAGTGTTGGGATATAATAGACCATTGCCTTACGGGGCATCTAGAAAACAATTAAGAGGACGGGAGGTTAAGAGCAGAGTGTTTGATGGGTTACGTTTGCAAAATCACAAGGTCCAGGAAGCTAAATCTTCTAAAAGTTTGAAGAAGAATAAACAGGAAGAGATCTTAAAGCCTATGCCTCGTGTAAGGGTTGAAAAAGGTTCCAGTGAAATGGACATTGAGGAGAAAACAGGGGATGATTCCCATGGAGTATGCTCCACTTCTAAGACTGATGAAGGAAATGTACATAAAGAGCCTGTAACAACTATAGAAGTCTCAGAACTATCATTGGATGAGAATAAAGTTGAAGCTTTATCAGATACCAGCAGAAGTAATTCGAGTTCTGGAGATGATGAGCATGTTCCCAAATTTCAAGCTTCTGTGGAAATCATGGAGAGAGATGATAAAAGGCATACTTCGACCTCTGATGATGACAAGGAAAATGATAATGAAGTTATGGAAAGTGATGATAAAGAAAATGCCTCAGCCTTTGATGATAAGAGGTTAGAATCTAACACATTACATTTTCATCCTTTTTTGAGGGATTCCTCAATGAAAATGCCTTCACTTACTAGTGAACTTTCTATTTGCAGAGAACTGGATCTTAAGAGTAGCAACATGGAACATAAAATTTTTGGCAAGCATGAGACTCCAAAGGACATTCAAAAGGTAGCTAGCTTTATATATCATCAAATCTGCTCTCATTTAGTTTCCATCCGTTCCTGTTTCTGATTCTTTCTGAATTTGAAAATGATGCAGGTCATTAAAGCAAAAAGTAAGCAATCTAAAGAAACCTCTGCGACTGCTGCTACTGGTGCTCAAGGGTTAAAGCATAAAAAACCAAAGCCTACAAATCCGAAGCCTTTTAGGCTAAGAACTGATGTATGTGTATTTTCTCTTAATTTTCGAAAAACACTTCTTTTCTAATAGAATCTAAGAATATTTGAGTTACTGAAGGAAAGGGGAATTCTCAAGGAAGCAAATCAGGAGAAGAAAATGTATCCTGCACAGAGGGGAGGAAACTCGCAGAAAAAATATCAGAATACCATCCAAGTGAGTTTTCCCCTAAATGCAGAGCAATTATGCCTATCATTATTTGTTTTAGGTTCTTGACTGATACTCGGTTTTGTGATTACAGAGAAATGATAAGTGCCTTGATGAAACTGAGAATCACAATGACACATATGACAGCAGTGAAAACGAAACAAATAGCAGAGCACATAAGAGTCATCAGCCTGTAAGCCTATAAGCCTATATATTTCTAATGGGGAAAATAGAACTAAAACAATTTAGATTTCATATAGACATTGATTAAAGCCTCTGAATGATAATGCTTTGTGCAGCACAATGGGAATCTTGGCTTGAAGATTTCAAAAGAAAGATTAGGACGAAAAATATCAACAACTCCGCATCGACATACAATTTCTTCTCGGAAGAAACTTGTGACTTCTCAGCAGGAATGTGGAAAGGATAAATCTACTCCAAAAATGGGAAAGACCTTGAAAAGGACCAAATCACCATCCATGAGACAACAACCAGCAAGGCCTCAAGAGTGAGTTTTTTCTACTTGAAAATGATTTGATCAATGCAGAATTCTATGATCCTTCGAACTAAATTTAGGAAGCCTATACTCCTTGCAGGGCAGCACCAATTAGAAAGGAAATAATTTCTATTATAACAACTGGTGAACTTGGCGCAATAAAGGAAACATCGCCTATAATTTTAAAACCCAAGAAAGCCGTGCAGGCAGGAGAAACTGGTGCTTCTCCTGCAACCAGAAACCTCACCTCTGTTTCTCCTGCTTCCGGGCCCTCATTACAGGACAAAAGGTTCACGAGGAGAATGGCTTATGCTAACAACTACTAAATCACTCATCTTATGTACCATACCGCTGTTATTGTAGTTCAATTGATTCATTGAATTTTATCTTCTTTCCTTGAACTTCTGTCAGCAAATTCTTTGTTGTTTCAACTTCGGTCAGCAAGTTCTTGTAGCGAATTGTTTATAACATTCTTGATGATTCATGATTCAATTCATTACTAAAAGAGAGGGTATACGCATGTTGTTATTTTTACTTAATTACTATCAATCTCCCTTGTGTTATTTCTTGTTACTAAATTGCTCAAGCAAATCTCCTTCTCCCTCTTTCTTAATGTGGGCAAGAACATAAAGAAACTTGATCAATCTATAATTAAGTTGCCAGATTAGCTGGTAAATAGAGCCTATAAAATTCCACTGATATCGATAGTTTAGGAGTGGATAAAACTCATTGATCATGAAGTCAAAGCAATTTCTGGAATTTTAGATGAAGAACCTGCAGACTAACCTTCAAATTCTCCATATGTCAACTGTAGATGACTGTTTACACACTTCAATTAATAAATAAATAATATAGATCTAAGAAGCCTTGCATATAATTGTAATTTTGTAACGATTTCAGAAATTTTGCATTTTGTTTAATGCTGCCACCACTGAGGCTCAAAGATTTCACAAGGAAGATGGTCTTTATGCATTAAAAAATGGGTTAATTACCATTTCTTTCCTGTAAAATGATCCAATATTTTAAGTGGTTGACTTTTTAAAAATATATTAACTCCCCTCTGACAAATATCATAATATACTACTAGACTATTCCATCAAATTTTGTCATTAGTCAATCCTTAGTCAACTCTACAAGGGCAGTAAAAAGATATAAATACTTTTACTCTTTATTTTTAATTAATTACATTCTATTTTTGCTTAAATTTTTTTTTTTAAGGTTAGAAAATTTATTTTCATATTTTTAACAAATTTTAAAATAAAAAATAAACAAAAATATTTTTTAAACAATATTTTTTATTTTTTATTTGTTATTTTTTATTTTAAAAAATAATTTAAGAAGAAATTAAATTATTGCTTCTTAAATTTTTTAGTATAAATAAAAAATTCATTTTTATATTTTTAAAAAATTTTAAAATAAAAAGTAAAAAAATATTTTTTAAAAAATATTTTTATTTTTTATTTGTTATTTTTTATTTTCAAATTTTTATTTTTTAAAAAATAAAATAAAAATATTTTTCAAATATTTTTAAAAAATATTTTTATTTTCAAATTTGTCAAAAGTATGAAAATATATTTTTTAAAGTAAAAAATATAATGTAATTAATTAAAATTAAAAAGTAAGAGTTTCTGTTTTTTTATTACTCTTGTAGGGTTGATTAACGGCAAAATTAGAAAGAAAAATCTAACAGTATATTGCGACATTCGTCATGGGGGAGTTAGTATATTTTTGAAAAGTCACAGGGATTTAGTGTATTAGATTATTTTATAAGGGAGAAATAGTAATTAACCCTTAAAAAATTAAATGCAATTAAAGTATGTGTTACATAAGAAACTTGAAAGGTAGAAATAATTTAAGCTACTATTGGATTGAAAATATTCAAAATCTATTAAATATATTCAAATCTATTGAATTAAAAATCATGAAAAGTGAAATCAATAGAGTTAATAAATTTCACCATTTGGTATTAAAATAAAATCCTTAAATTTAGTATTTACATTTTCATGTATTTATATTTGATTGCACAATCAAATTCTATATATTTTGAAAGGAAATTACTAACTTATCCTGTATTTTCTAGCACAACTCCTAATACTAAATTTCAATAAAAATTTTATAAACATCAATTAGTGTGTTCCATAAAAAATACACTACTCAAGGTATAGCAAAGAATATATCGCTAATTATTTAGTTCACTAGAACTTTTAACTTAAAGTTTAGGTTTAACAAATTAACTAAAAGTTGAACTGACCAATTAGTGCTTAAAAAATAGAGCATAACAAAGCATATATCGTATACACTGAGATATAGCCTAGTGATAAGTGTATATTTTCTTGGACAATAGATTTAAGATCGATTTCCTCTCTTCAATGCTAAAAAAAAAAGCATATATTGCTAATTATTTTCTTTTCTTCTTTTAAAGATAGAAAGCTAGATGTTATCTCGAGTCATTCCTCAAAATCATTATCATAAGTTATTATCATAAGTTATTATGATAGAATCATTCTTCAATTAGATAGAGGATAATTTTGAAATATTAAAAAATAAAAAATTAATTAGGCATAGGGTAGTTTTGAAATATTAAAAAATTAATAAAATCCTTTAAACAAGTGATACTGTGAATTTTATAAAACCTTCAAAAATGAAGAATTTAAGTATCTAATGAGATTTACTAAATTTACTTTTTACTAACTAAACATTGGTTTTGATAGATTTTATAGACTTTCTAAAATCTCTCATCCAAATTACATCGATACAAACATGGCCTTACATGATAATGACCCAAACATTAAGAGAACAAAGAAAGTGTAAAACAACAATAATTACAAAGCCTCAAGAGCCGAGTTGAAGAAACCTTTGTGCCATACGATGCTTGGCTTCTGAGAGCTCATCAAGCTTTAAAACTTCAACAACCTCTCCATTTACAAGTAGGCAAATCACATTCGCGACTCTCTGAATATGTTTAATGCTGTGAGGAATTATCACAATTGTCATTCCCTGGGTCTTCTTTATTTTCACAATACAATCCCCTAAGTTTTGCATTGATATTGGATCCAAAGCGTTTGTTGGTTCATCTAATAGCAAAACCTAAATATAACTTTTAGAGCAACTGTTAAAGTGGAGAACTTAAGAAAGGAATGAAAGCGTAAAGAACTTTAAAATGGGAATGCAGCAAACAAAGTTCTATATGTTTCATTGAACTTGAAGACATCATATTTTAGTGAATAAGGTCACCTACTATAGTCAACTAAAGCTATAAAGTTACATCTTAATTTAAGGGCTTTTCCATACATTAGTATTATACATGGTCATCTTGCATTTAAAGAGCTTTAAAAAATAAAAAAGGTAATTCTTCTTGAACTTGACAGCTTAAAGTGCCATTCTGCTTACCACAACACATAAAGGTCAAACAAAAAGTTTATATTTTAGCATTAAAAAGAAAAGGCATCATATACGTAGTAAAAAAGAAATCCAAATTGCAATGTTATCAACATGATTTTACCTTTAGTTCATTAGCTAGGTTCCTTGCAAGTGCTATCCTTTGAGCTTGACCTACAGATAATTCACTGCCACTCTTATTGTGAAAGGAAGAATCAAGGTCAACAAGCATAAGCAACTTGTGAAAGTCATGTCAACAAGTTTCTTCTCCTTTAGTAGTGGTCCATATCATATATTATCAGCAACTGTGCCTAAAAAGATGAGACCAACTTTTGTACTAGGCATCTAGCTATAAAGATGATGCTACCATTGTTGTCATTGTAATAGTAGTATTTCAAATTTATTTAAGCTACATTCTAAATATTGCTAAACTGAACTAGACTAATACTGACGTAACAAAAGCCTTTTGAGAGTCTGTTAATTTTATAATGAATATTAGACTAATAGACATTAAAGATCTTTGATTCAAAAGAATGCTGAAATCTGGAATACATTCAAAGAGAAAGATGATTTTTTTATTCAATCAAAAGATGCCTCGAATCCTAAGACTTACAAAATATATATAAGGTATTGTCTTCAGAAACACTAGAAGCCTAAAATAGTAATTTATTCCGAAAAGGAAATAAATCATTAGATTTACATAAATAAGAAAATAAAACATAACAAAAACAATGCCTTAAAAGGCGCCCTAAAATAAGTTTCTTACCAAAAGTAAATAAGGAAATAAAAGTTACCAAATATGAATTAAAAACCTAAATTGAACAAACGAAGGCTCAAATGAAAAAATTTGGCCAAAATACATCATCAATCATTGCCAAAGACAATGAGTATGATTCATTGTGCCATTTCCCATTGGATTAGGTTCAAGTCAAGCCCATAACTAAACACCTCCAGTGGCCTATTTCTTATACTTTGACTTTTTTATATGGTCAAACTGACATATAAACTTCTAGACTTTCATGTCTGCATCATTCTCTCCAAGCAAAAGAAAAATTCGACGTCGAATTGGCTACAACATCATTATCAGAAGAATTCCAAAAAAAAGGAATGAGATGTTTTATATTGAACACATTTACAATATGAATAGGGTAGGACAACTTTAGACGATAAACATGGGGATTAATTTTTTCAATAATTTTCACAGGGCCAATCTTCTTTGCGGACAATTTGTTATACTCGCTAGTAGGAAAATGGTCTTTGGTAAGGATTGCCCAGACAAAGTCACCAACTTCAAACTCAACATGGAGATACTTCTTATCAATATCTTGTTTATACTTGGAATTAGATTGTTGGATATGATCATGGACTGCCTTGTGAACATTTTGCAAGTTAGACACAAAGTCGACTGCTCTACCATGAATTTTGGTAGCATTAGGAAAAAGTAGCAATCCCAGTGGTCCTTTAGGAACAAAATAATATACCACATGGAAGGGGCTGAACCCTGTGCTTCTATTAATGGCATGATTATGAACAAATTTAACTTGACATAACTTTTGGTCCCAACTCTTCATATGATTGCTAACTAAACAATGCATCAAATTTCCTAAAGACCGATTAACAACTTTGGTCTGGTCATCTGTTTGGGGATGATAAGCATTGCTAAAATTCAATTGTGTTAACCATCTTCTATAGACTACGCCGGAAATGATTTAGAAAGCAAGTATCTCTGTCAGAAATGATAGAGGTGGGTAGCCCATGAAGACGGTATACTTTATGAAAATACAATCGAGCAACTTAACAATATTAATGGTATTTTTGCAAGGAATAAAATGAACCATCTTAGAGAAATGATAAGCAATCACAAAGATGGAATCATTACCTTGTTGTGTTTGTGGTATCCACAATATAAAGTCCATGCTAGGTAACATCCACCTAAGGCTAAGAAGGGACTAGTATAGGCATGTATAACCCAGCATTAGAAGTTGTTCCTTTGGAAATTTGGCAGACTCGATACCCTTGCATATACCAATCTACCTCTTTTCGAATAGTTGGCCAAAAATAAGAATCTTAAACCAATTTCAAAGTCCAATATCTGCCAACATGACCCTTTCCATGTAGCTTTTTTATAATTTGCAAGCGCAAACTACAATCTGGGATGCACAACTGATTACCTCAAAACAAGAAACTATCATGCAATAAAAAAATCTATCTTTTCTCTAGTCTGCACCTTTTCTAAGATAGGAGAGAAATATAGATCAACATAGCGCAAACTACAATATGGGATGCACAACTGATTACCTCAAAATAAGAAACTATCATGTAATAAAAAATCTACCTTTTCTCTAGCCTGCACCTTTTCTAAGATAGGAGAGAAATATAGATCAACAGCTAACAAAGCATGAAAAGAATAAAATCCAGGTACCTCAACTGTCATTGTAGTTAATAAGCTCCTTTTGCGACTTAGGGCATCAACAACTCGGTTAGTTACTCCTGCTTTGTATTTCACCATAAAGTAAAACACTATAAATATGCAACCCATTGCACATGACGTGACGACACCTTGTCCTGCCTATTGAGATGTTTCAAGGTTTCATGATCAGTATACAAGACAAATTCATATTAGAACAGATAATGTCGCCAATGTTTGATGGCTTGGACCACCACATAAAACTCCACATCATAGGTACTGTAGTTGAGTTTGGAACTTGATATCTTCTTACTGAAGTATGCTATAGGCCCATTATTCTAGCTCAACACTACTCTAATGCCTACTTTAGAAGCATCACTATGTAGTTCAAAAGGCTGTGAGAAATAAGGAAGGACCAAAATTGGTGTAGTTGCAAGGTGTGTCTTAATAAGCTGGAATGTCTTCTCGGCCTCATCAGTCCACTGGAATTTTCCACCCTTCATATAATTAGTAATAAGTGCTATGATGCTGCTGAAATGAGGTATGAATTGCCTATAGAATGATGCAAGCCCATGAAATCTATGAATTTTAATAAGTGTGGGCAATTGAGGTTATTGCCTTACTGCTTCAACCTTGGACTCATCTACTTGCAACCCATCAACTGAAATGAAAAAACCCAAAAACAACACTTTGGGCATTAGAAACACATATTTTTCATTGCTGCATAGAACTTCTCCCTATAAAGGGCATACAAAACTTCTCGAAGGTACTGAAGATGCAATTTTGTGTTAGCACTATAAATCCAAATGTCATCAAAATGTACAACCACAAATTTCACAATTAAGGGCCTTAAAGATTGGTTCGCCACTTGCATTAATGTGCTAGGGGCATTAGATAAGCCAAATGGCTTCACTAGGCACTCATAGAGACCTTCACGTGTTTTAAAGGTTGTTTTCCACTCATTTCCATGCTTTATGCAAATCTGGTGATACTCGCTCTTCAAATTCAGTTTAGAAGAAATAGTAGCTCCACTAATCTGGTTGAATAAATCATCCAAATAAGGAATGAGAAATTGGTACATGACTGTGATTTTATTAATGGCTCGACTACCCACACGCATTCACTATGTTTCAACCTTTTTTAGGGTTAGCAACGTCGAGACAACACAAGGACTCAAACTCTCCTTTATGTATCCTTTGGCCAACAGCTCCTCCACCTATCTCCACGATTCCTCATGTTCATTGGGACTCATTCTATAATGTGGTCTGTTTAGTAATACTGCTATTGGCTTTAAGTCAATTTGGTGTTGAATATCCTTGAGAGGCAAAAGACCATTAGGTAAATCATCATGAAAGACTTTCTGCAACTCAGTAATTATAGGGGCTGCTGCATGAGGTATTCTCATTTCTACCTCGTCTTCCTTTTTCTACAGCTTTCCCAATAAGTACATACAGTGTTTCAGACTCCTGCATTTCCTTATCAAACTTGGCCAGTGATAATAGATTAATACTGTCCCCAGAAGGCTTAGGTTTATCTGTTATCTTATTAGGTAGTAAAACATTCTTTGTATTCCTAAACATAACACTATGGGTATTAGCTCTACCATTATGCTGCACATTTCTATCATACATCTAAGGCCTACGTAATAAGAAATGACATGCATCCATGGCAAACACATCACACTATACTTCATCTTTATATTTTGTACCAACAGAAAAAGAAACTAGAGATTGTTGAGGTACAATTACCTCACTCCCCTTTTTAAGCCATGACATTTTGTATGGTTTAGGATATTTTTGTGACTTTATGTTCAGCTTCTGCACTACTTCTAAAGAGATAATATTTTCAAAGCACCATTGTCATTGATAAAGCAATATACCGTAGCCAAAATAGTGCAAGTAGATTAAAAGATGATGTACCGTAACCAATCATACTCCTTTACTTTGGGTGTGAGACAAGATTTTGTAGTCACTAATACACCCCAATGTCTCCGGCTACTAGCTTTTCGTCAGCTGGTTCTGTATCAAATTTAGGCTCACCATTAACTTTTACATAATCATCATCACCCTCATCAGTTTAAAAAAATGCCTTTTTTTCCTTCTATCTTTTTGCATTCAAATTGTCTATGATCGCCCTCTCTATAACCAAAGCACATCATACCACCACTGATTGTCTTATTGTGTTGGCTAGTGTTTGAACTACTAGCCTGATTCATTCCACTGCCACTATTATTGGCCACTGCATGGTTATTACTAGCCCTTACATTAAATCCACTAATGGGATTGTTGAAGCGATGAGCTTGTTTTTCAACTTGCAGAACCCTTTGATGGGCTACAGAGACAGACACAGGATCAAACATATTAATTGTATCCTGAATTTATGCCTTTAACCCTTCTACATATCGTGTTATTATCTGATCCTCCGTCTCTTGAATCTCATTTTGTGTTATCAACTAGTAAAACTTAGTAATATATTCATCCACAGATTTGCTCCTTTGCCTCAAGTACTGCAACCTTTGATACATTATGCCTTGAAAATTATAAGGTAAAAATTCAGACAATATCTTTTTCTTTATTTTTCCTAGGAAATAATTTTGGATTTTTCCTATCTGGACTTGGTTAATTTTGATTGCTTCCACCAGGCCGCTGCTCGACCCCACAATCTTGTCACTATTAAAGTCACCCATTTATTATTAGGAACCTCCTTAAATTCCAGAATTTCCTCAGCCGTAGCCAACCAGTCTAAAAATTCTTATGGTTGGATACTTTTATGGAACTCAGGAACTTCCGTCCTCATCCTTTCCAATGCCTAAAATCTTCCTTAACCGGTCTACGATGTCTCTAGGAACTTCCTCCTCTGAACTGCTATCATTCTCAGTTGGGTCACCATATCCCTCCTTCTGTTCATAGTCCATACCCCTTCTAATGGGATTCCTTTCACCTTGATTCCTTAACAATCCATCTATTTACTAGGTTAATCCATCATTTGTATCATACGTTCCTCCATTTGGTTCATACGCTGCTCCATCTAAGCTATTGTGTCACGATCATAAACCTCATCTACAGATATAATTTGACATCCTCTGCTTAGTGGTATAGTTTTCAAAGAATGAGCGCAAGTTTTGATACCAGCTGATGCAACAGAAACATTCTAAGAGTTCTAAAATAAATACTAGACTAACAAGCATCAAAGATCGTTGATTCAAAAGAATGCCAAGAGAAATATGATTTTTTATTCAATCAAAAGCTACCTCAGACCCTAAGGCTTACAAAATATATATAGGGAATAGTCTTCAGAAATCCTAGGAGCTTAATATGGTAATTTATTAAAAAAATAAATCACCATATTTACATAAATAGGAAACTAAAACATAACAAAGACAATGCCTTAAAGGTTCCCTAAAACAAGTTTTCTACCAAAAGTAAATAAGAAAACAAAAGTTACCAAAAATGAATTAAAAACCTAAATTGTCAAAACGAAGGCTTAAATGAAGGAATTTGGCCAAAATATGCCAGTAGTCATTGCCAAAGGCAATGGATTTGATTCGTTGCACCGTTGTCCATTGGAATAGGCCTAAGTCAGACTATAACTAAACATCTCCAGTAGCCTATTTCTTAAACTTTGACTCTTTTACATGGTCAAATTGGCCCGTAAACTTTAGGCCTTGCATGTTTGCATAAAAAACACAAGTATTCGATATGTTTTAAGCAATATTCCTATTTAATGATATGAAAACTTTTAATTTTATTTTAATAGTAAAGGTTAGTAGAGTATGATCTACTATGTTCAAGCAGGTTGAAGTATGCCAAATGGGGAAATTCCCATTTGAAAGTTCCTAGCTCGATTTCAATTAAATTACCAATAACATGTTAACATCATCACTAATCTGGCCTAAATAAGCCTATAAATGACTTACTAATTACCACATATGCAAGATATGTATAAAGTAAGAAACTTCCTTGAAGTCTACATAGAGTGAAGGCCAAGTATGCAATAGTGCTTGAAGCAATTGTGGCCATTCATTTGGCATTGGGAAGTATGTTTACTTGCCATAAATACCTCCATTCGCATAGCAAATGGACAATAGGAAAAGTGAGAGTAAGAACTCTTTGAGTTCCTATGAGGTACTAGGACAATAATTATGCATTGAGTTGTAGTGAGCTATAATATTAAGGGTGAGTCATAATATTAAGTTTGTAATAGTAATTTATAATAATAAAATTAAAAGTTTACTATTTTTGTATTGGCAATATTTACTATTTTACTGGTTCACCACACCCAACAAGTGGTATTAGAATAGCCAGTCAGAGATTGATGTATGTACATCAATACTGTCAGTGTACAGTCAAGGACAAGCTTACTTGATTATTGCCAGGCATTACCAAGTCATAATGGCAGATCTTGCTAGTTCTTCTAGCTCGATTGAGAAAGTCAACCACAATAACTATGGCACTTGGAGTATTCCTATATAATACTACATGTTGGGTCAGGATTTGTGGGACATTGTTGATGGAAGCAAGATTACGCCACCAACTGATGAAGATAAGGCTAAGAAGTGGAGAATCAAAGCAGGTAAAACCATGTATACGTTCTCCATTATGGTGGAGGATAATCTACTATACCATATTAAAGATGCTAAAATACCAAAGGAAGCTTAGGACACTCTAGCAATACTATTCACACAAATAAATGAAGCAAAGTTGCAACGACTTGAAAATGAGCTCAAGTTAGTCTCACAGGCTAACAACTATGGTATTTTACTGTAATATCCGTTATTTTGCAGTGTATTTGTTGATTTTATTTGTTTGGAGAATTTTAAATTTAAATGAGAAGTTTAAAAATTTCAGAAACTTTTGTTTTGAACTGCAGCAGAATTCAGTATTGACCATTACTTGCTCTTAAAGACATAATTGGATAAAGTGTAAAATATAAAAGTTGTTAATTTATGTCTTAGCTATAATTTTGTAAAATGGTTTGGTAAAATTCTGAGTATGTGGTGAGTTGTGTCTATTTGAGAAAGGCTGGTCTGGATGAGAATTCCTGCAGGGATGCAGTGCATGTTTGGAATTTCTGGGAATAACTGAGGCAGAATTTGTTGAAATTGTAAACATGAAAAATGTTCCTTTGTGTGTTGAGATGATTCCTGTAAAATTTCAGAATTTTTGGGTAAGTAGATCTCAGTGGAGAGTGTTTTGTATCAGGACTGTTCGTTCAAACTTTGGAGCAAGAGTCTGGGTGACTTTTGGAGAGTCACCACTGTCTGAATGTTGATTTGTTTGATGTGAAAATTTGATATGTTGCATTCCTGCTTATTGATAGTGAAGTGGCGAAGAGGTTCGGCGAGGAGCTTTGGCGAAGAGCTAAGGCGAAGAGGCACTATGCGAGGAGGCATTGTGCGAAGAGAGATGTGGGAGGAGGCAGTTCGCGAAGAAGAGAAAAGGCGAAGGAGCATTGCCGAGGTGGATTATGCGAGGATGAGTTGCGAGGAAAGTCTGGTGAGGCAGCATACGCGAGTTAGCATATGCAAGCTGGAATGTGCGAGGCAGCAATGTCGGATCAAAGATGGCAAGCTGGCAAGTGCGAGCTGGGAATGCGAAGTGGGAATGGCGAGCTGGTTAGGCGAAGTGGTCTTGCCGAGACAGGTCTCGCGAGGCAAGCTGGTCAGCGCATTTCTGGGCAGAGGCTTATTTAACCCCAGTAACCAGCAACGATTTTTACGATTTTTCTTTCTTTCTTCCTTTGTTAATTTCAGTCGTCTTCTCCAATTTGTTCCATATTTATTCTAAGGCATTAAGGCTTAGATTAATGCAATAAACTTTTAGATTAGTCTATTATTAAGGCAGAATCATCAATTTGAGCAAAGTTTTATAGAAAACTCAGTTTGAAGGAAATAAGGTAAATTTTCTTCCTAAGTTATTTTCTTTGGATTTATTTAAGTCTATGGGTTAGGATAATTAATTCGGGGTATATAGAATTTATT